>JAJJWW010003293.1:21909-172365 GCA_023531295.1 Papaver armeniacum | reverse complement strand
ATCACATTTTTTATTAATGAGAAAAACTAAAATAAGTCTTACGAGACTCGACTCAATTAAAAGGCAAACACAAAAAACCAGAAAAAAAAGGCCCAAGCATTCTAGGCCCATAATCTAAAACCAACTCTTATATCATTACACAAAGAAAAACTGAACATATGTTAGACTGTGAAGAAACTCCTCACCTGAGAATCATAGGATTGATTCCAGCTGATTCCATTCAACCTATAACCCCCTTCATGAACCATTTTCTTGATTCTGCACTTAAAACCATTAAGATTAGGTTATTTCTCCTCAAATAATTTTGAATTTTTCTGAAACCATAGCTCTTTCATAGTTGCACAAGCTGCAATCATCCACACCTGCCTGACTAATGGACTTTTATACTTGGCTGCTACACAAATATCATCAAAAGATGTAGGATTGGCAAAGAAGAAAACTGTGTTTAGCCAGTTCCAAATGGCAACACTGAAATCACATTCCCACAAAGTATGATTCATGTTGTCCTGAGCTTGCAAACAAATACAACACATGGAAACCATTTCAAAGCCATTATTTCTCATGACCTCATCATCTACATAAACTGCTTGCTGTAATTTCCATATGTTACTGGCAATGCTGGGATGAATACAATTTTGCCATACAAACTTGGGCCAAGATAGTTGAACCTCTTTATGCCTTATTTTCTCAACTGCAATGTCAGTATGAAACTTGCCATCCTTGCTAGCAATCCACACACACTGATCACTACCACCACTTATTACATGCAAAGAATGCACTGAAATAAAGTGATGTAACTCAGTTTCAATACACCAGTTACCATCTTGAATTAAGTCATGTACTTTCATACCACTATGGCACTTCACAAATTCTGTGAAGCCAGTATCCTCAATTATGGGATTATCACTTAACCAAGTATCAAACCATACAGAAATTTGAGAACCATCCCCCACTTTCCATCTAATATCTTCTTTAAGAGTGTTCCAAGCCCATTTTAATCCTTTCCAAACTGAAGATTGTTTCCAGTTTCTTGTCCATTGCCCATATCCGTCTTTAAACTTTGCAAAGAAAAATTGAGCCCATTCTTCCTCTCGAAATCAAAATCTTCCACATCAATTTCATTAACAAAGATTTATTGATTGTTGCCAATCTTTTGATTCCCAGTCCTCCTTCTTCATAAGGTGTGCACACTCTTTTCCAAGAAATTGTTTTAAACTTTCTTAACTCACCATCACCAGTCCACAAGAAGTTTCTAATTAACTTTTCACACACTTTAATCACAGATGAAGGCCATTTGTAGACTGACATATTATAAATGGGAACACTACACAAAACAGATTTCACTAGAACTAGCCCGTCTTGAAATGAGAGCAATCTCCCATTCCATGCAGCAAGTTTTTTCTGAATTTGCTCAACAATAGTCCATATCATTGCAGTAGTGATCTTCCCAGGAGCCAAATACACACCTAAATACTTATCTGGAAATTTAGAGATTTCCATATTAACAAATTCACTAATAAAGTTTTTCCTCTGCTGTGTAGTGCCATCCACAAAGAGCGATTTTGAGCTTGTTGATAACTTGGACCATAAAATACTGATAAGTATCTAATACTTAAGAAGATTGGCTAGACTTTCCTTCCTCCATCTGAAAATGAAAACATCATCCTGCAAAAAGAGGTGTAGGATGAATACCTTTGAGACCATAGGTGCAATTTTCCTTTTTCCACTCTCAAGGCTAAGATATTTCAAGTACATCCTCCATAAGCACAAAAAGAATTGAGATAGTGGATCTCCCGCCTAAGTCCCATCTCAACTTTAAAAGCCACAGTGGTCCACCATCGAATTAAAAACTGAAATTTCCGCTGACTTGAACAAAGTTATTATCCAGTCACACCAGTCATTTGAGAATCCATACTTCTTCAACACTTTGATTAAGAACTCCCAACTCACCGTGTCATAAGCCCGAGGAGATGTCAAGTTTGGATAACTACATTTCCACCTCTTATTTTAAACTTCATTTCATTGACAAGTTCAGATGCTAGAAGAACTTGCCATGAACGCTTCTTCCTTTTACATAAGCTACTTGTTGAGGAGAAATCAGCTTCTTCATTAAGTCACTTATTTTCATTGTAATTAGTTTTGTGAATATCTTGAAGATTACATTACTCAAGCCAATTGGTCCGAATTGATTTGCGCTATTTATACTTGTGTTTTAGGTAACAAAATAAGAAGCTTGAATTCATGCCTTTGGAATAAAACTTTCTTCTCCAACAAAATTGAATACCCTGCAACTAAATCCTGTTTTATAATTTCCCAACAACTTCTATAAAAGATACCTTAAAAGCCATCCGACCAGAGCACTGGATCCATTTCAAAAATTATTTTCTTAATCTCTTATTCCTCAGAATGACATCCAACCTTGTCTGATCATCTTCATTGGGATAATAGGAATTACTTCTAACAATTATCACCTTCTTCCACAGAGTATACTCAAATTTCTTTTGAAAATGATTTACCAAATGTTGAGCAATTTCATCTTGACTTACAAGTACATTTCCATCATCATCTTCTAACTCATTTATTGTATTTTTGCGCTTCGATCTTCATATTTGTATGAAAAAATTTGTATTGGGCCCTTCTTAATCCACTTAACTGGATTTCTCGCTTTAATAAAGTATTTTCTTGAACTTCTCTACTTGCATATTCATTTTGAGCTTGAACTAATTCATTTAATGCAAACATCAAAGGATTATTATCAGAATTTATTGTTGCAGCCTTTAACTTTCTTCTTCTTCTTTTTTATCTTAATTTGAACATTACCAAAAACCTTCCAATTCCATTCATTTAGTTCTTCTTAAGTTCTTTCAACTTGTGTAAGAATTGAAAAGCAGTGATCCAAGAACTCCTTTCCCAAAGACTCAAACAACTTGCATAAAGGCCGGATGACTGATCCACATTTTTTGAAATTTCCTAGAGTATTTTTTTGGTTTTGGAATACTTCGCACACTCACTCAAGCAGAGGAGCATGGTCGAATAATTCTCTCATGCCTACCTTAAACCCCAATCTTCATACAAATGAAGACACTTCAATTGAATAAAACTCATTTGGGTTACATAATATTCTTTATTGCCATGTTGACAATTAGACCAAGAGAATCAAGACCATTTTAAGCCGGGAAGAAGTTCACATTGATTTATACATTCATTAAAAAATCCAACATTGTTGTCCTATTAGGTAATGTACCACCAACTTTCTCATCTTGAGAAATTACCGCATTAAAATTCCAAGAATAATCCATGGCTTGTTAAGATCACTTATAAGTCAGCATTTCAGACCACAAAAACCTTCTTTGAACTACCTTAACATGAGCATGAACACCAGATACTAAAACATCACCAACACTAATTGTTATCATTTGACTTGAAACTGAAATAACTTGTGGATGTCCAATACATTTGTTCCAAAACAACCAAATATTTCCTTTATTACCTTGACAAGAATTATGAATTACCATCTTTTCCATACCAGGGAGATTTAATCTTTGACAAAAACAAGCACTACATCTCACTTTTGGTTCTGCAACCCATACTAAAGAAGGACTAAATTGATTTACTAAAGACCAAAGTTTGTCCTGAGCCCTCAATCTTCTTGCACTCGACATTCCGGCATATTATCCTCATTGTTTAGTTTGAAAGGTGGTACCCCTTTCCCTGGTTTTTTTCTAAAATTATATTTATCAGATCAAAGCAATTGTTTTAGGTACCTTATTTTGCTGCTGACAACTCGTTAGCTTTGGATGTACTGCTATTAAGCCTACCATTTCCTTCTCCACCACCTTATTTTGCTCAAGAGAAATTTTGCTTCTTTTCCACCACCTTTGCCTGTGATGTTACTGCACCGAGTATTTATTTCATCATACCATTTGTCTCCATCAACAAAAGGAATAATATTACTATTGACTTGCATCACTCTTTCTGTTGTTTGTGGTGTTACCACATTTGGAGTTAAAACCATAAATGTTGGTGTTGATTCTACAGTTGTAATGGATACTTTATTTGAAATAGGAAGCTTTCACATTTAATAATGAAAAAACACTTTTGGAGATGAAACTTCTTTAATTATTTCGCACATTACTTTACACTTTCAACATCCTCAAGAGGATTTGAACCATCAGACAAAGAGTGCAAACACTTGAAGTACTAGGTAAAATAAATTGCTGAATAGAATCCACTATTGAATCTTCTTTTAAGAAAAATCACAGACATCAAAGGGCTCAAGTTTCCTTTGGGACACTTTCCCTTCTTTTTGATTTTGTTTGAAACTTTACTTGGTCTTGCGAGCATTAACATTTTTATTTTTCTCCAATCTACATTCAACATTTCACCAACATGCAGATGAACAATATTTAGAGCAATCAGAATCACAAGATCTTGAAAAAAAAAAACCTCCATTTTAGTTCCAATCCATATATTATGAGGAAATGTTTAGCAAAATCAACTCAACTAAAACATTTGTGTAATAACCCACTTCACCCTTGCCGTAGCATTATCAACCTTAATTGGAGTACCAAATTCATTACGATTTTAAACAAAATTGCTTCATCTCCAACCAATCCTAACCAGAAAACGAACCCACACCATTGCTTGGGATGTTCTTTGACTTGTCAACGTGAAAAAGTTTCATACCCAATTTCCTAACTTGTAATATTTGATTTAACACTCCCCATCGCTGTGATTTGATCAACTTCTTGCTATTATTGTCAAGTTTAGCCTGTAAAGAAACCCCGACCTAAAGGAATCATAAGACAATCTCCATGTACTTTCCATTGACTCGTAGAATAACCACAAAGATCAACAAACTTAATCTTCCTCGTAAATCAAGCCTTCATATAAGAGAAAAAATCATATGGATCCCAACTTTTTTCATACAAATCATCCGGCAATTAATTTGACGAATTTTTCGAACATTGTTTTCTTTTTCTAAAATTTCCATTTCAGACTTATTTTGATCAATCGAAGTGGTTTTCGACAAAAATCCATCAACCAACTATCAACTAATACCCATCAATCATTGAAAATCAAAACAAGAAAAAAATAATTACGATTTTCACTCCGAAAGCACCAAATCAAGATCTCGAGAAGAAAATTTTCGCCGAGTTACTCTGCCGGGATCTCGCTGCAGCTCAACTCCGCCTGATTCTTATAATTAAGTAGTGTCCTATGCTTCTTTGAAGTCTTCTTCCATCTCAATGTTTACTTATTTTTGAGGTTCAACAGAGGTTCCCATAGACATCTTTTTCTAATGCTGGACTGGGTGAAGTAGAAATATAATTCAACTACCTGCCGAGTGATGAATGGATGGATGGAGTTGTCAAGCAACCAAATCTCTGTCTCTGTCTCTCTACAGTAACAGGGAAGAGCGAGTGATGAACTCAACTGAGAAACCAAGACTCATGCAGTTTTGACTTTTGAGTCTTTTGACTCCTTTATTCTAACTGGGTCGGTTAAAGAATCCGAAATACGGTCCATTTAAGGCCCAAAAATTATGGAAGTCCGAGTAACTATAATTTAGAAGTTTGGTTAGTTTTGGAAGCCATTCTATGTGTTGTGTACTACTGCCTTCTTGGGATTGTCCTAATAGTCGGCATTAGTAGTATATAAGGCTGTCAAGCCTTAAGTACTTTTATGTGCATCAGAAATTAAGAGTAATTGAGTTGTTAATTCTTCCTTGCAAGTATGAGTAGTGCACTTGATCTCAAATTCCCTCGAAAGGAATAAGCAGACTTCATGTTGTCTGCAATTAACTAACAAATCAGATGAATATGTTGCTTTCAATGTCAAAGCGACGCACCCAGAGAAATACTGTGTTTGTCCAGACGTAGGAGTTGTAGTGCCTGGAACAACATACAACGTCACAGTAACAATGCAAGCGCCACAGGCACAGGAGGATATGCTGCAAATGCAAAGACGAGTTCCTTGTACAGAGCGTCGTTTTACGTGACATGTTCAACAAACAAAAGGGACCAGCTTATTATTAATCTTAAGGATTTTAATTGAGGGGTGATTTATGTTCCAGCCAATCCAGAGGTACCTCCAGGAGCATTCAAATTTAAGGTTACTTATCAGGTACCTCCCAAGGATCTTCTACCTCCTAGCCTGGCATCCTGTGGGAGAATGGGAGTCAAAAACAAGTTATTTGTTTGATGTTGTAGTGTTTATTATTCCGCGATAAAAGTATGTCTCGTAGCACGGCACTTTGCTTGAACCCTTGCTTGATGATACTTATGAAGCAAGTTAAGCTTATTAGCACGGCAAGGCCATATCAGAGTTTTGTGCACTGTTTTAAAATTGAAATGTTAATTTAACTTTCTCATGTAATTTGATAAATTTTACTATTAATATTATTGACTGTAGCCTTCAATATTTCCTTAGCACCATTAACACTGATTCTTGTCAGTCCAATTGAGTGCATAAAACAAGGCATGCCAATTCATGGGAAAAAACCATGTTAGTTAGTTTTAGCCTGACCTTCCTTCCTCTATTTTAGCCCATCCAAAATACCCACAGAACTTGAAAGGAAACCAAATACACACACAGACATCTAGAATTCCAAAGTGTGCTATAAATTCACTTACAATCAGCTACTGATTGAAATTGACAATCTCTGCCATACAAAACCATTACATCCATGATTAATTTCAAACTCTCATGGTTCACAAAGAAAATTCACTTGCTCAAATGCTACAACATACACTACGCCAGTTTTTTTCAAGGAACATTAGTACCTGTACAGTTATTGATACCTATGCTTTCGTTTTTTTAAATTTTTCGCAAAGATTCACATATTCAGATCTTCTGCAAAAGCTTGGTATCCGTCTCATTTACTTACATCTATGAAGTTTGCTCTTTAGGGGGTCCTGAGGTTCTTGGGTATGCCCCAAATGTACTGGTCACAGGCTTTGCGATGTCTACATAAACCAACCTCCCCTCAATATACTGCAAAAGAGATACAAAAACATCTGTGTTATTCAAACATGTATACTAGTTTCTAAGAGAAATATATGAAGAACATGTAAAGAAGAGTCGAAGTTTAACCTTGCGATCCATACTTTCAAGGCAAGCACAGCATCGTCTTGACAAGTATACTGTATAAAAGCAAACCCTTTTGACCTCTTTCCTGATTCATCTGTCACTAGCTTAACTGCCATAAACAGTTTAATCCTCGGTTACAAAAGCAAGCAAAATCTTTGACAAGGTCCAGTAGGTAACATTAACTTTAAATACATATGATCAGCTGAAAGAACTGGTTCCATGATCGCACTAGATAATGAAACTAGGAAAAGAAATTTTCAGTCTTCTCTTTTAGCAACAGAGATAATGTGTTCTCACCTTCTACCACTTGACCAAAGTTTGAGAATTTCTTTTTCAGGACAGCATCACTGGTCGAGTGAGACAAATCTACAATACAATGGATTATCATTATCATAAGTTTAAAATTGGAATTGTCCAAATTGAAACACCAAAATCAGTTGAGCAGTAATTTGACACCGTAAAAAATAAGTTTGAAACTGGAGTTATCCAAATTGTCAGGTGTTTGATACACCCTGCATAGAAGTCACAGAAGGACTCATTAAGAAGATCTTATCTTCATCATCCAAATCTACTTGTCTAAGTCTTATGGATGGAGACATGTAAGAATTAGTGATACTCCTCCTCCGTTCTAGTAACTGTCGAATTCTGAAATACGAATGGGATACTAGTAGGAGTCCCACTCACATGACATATATGAAGAACTCATTATAGACCTTCTCTTTGAACATACAAGCATTTTACATCGACCCGTTTCATTCACTTTTCCACACACACACACACACAGATTGCATCAAGATTTCAATTCAATAACAAGTTACTGAAACGAACTTAGCTGCGATTGAATACATCACACATTAAGATAACTACCAAAATGAATCCTAGTCTAGATATCAAATTCTCTCCTTAAATAAGTTGGGGGTGTAATTGTTTGTTTTATTGTATAGATGAAGAGATACAAGAACCCTTAAAACCCAAGGATAGCCTCGAGCTGCTACCGGTTGTTCCTCCTACTACTAAACCCTTAAAACCCAATTTTACATGATAGCTACTAGCTGAAAATGGAATCTATAATATGAATAGAAAAATCAAGCCAAGATTGAATAAGATAGATGGAATAATCAAAAGAATCCTTACTTGTGACGACGATTTTGCTTGCCAGAGGAAATTCTGAAATTGAAGAAACAGCTCCGAGTCTAGTACTAGTATGCGACTTGTTGTGGTTATTATTGAAGAATCTAATTGGGTTTGCTGCTGAAGAAGAAGAAAATCTAGTAAAGGAAACCACCCCCAACATTTCTTTCGAGCTCGAGCTGATGGATGGATGGATGTGAAAAGGAAAAATTAACCAGAAACCTCTTTGATGAAGAAAGAAGAGCTCAAAAGAACCTCTTCGGTTTATCTATCTATTTTAACTGGGCCGGTTGTCCAGAATACAGTCCATTTAGGGCCCAAAACTAGCTTACAACAAAATTTTAGTCTAAACGGAAGTTAGACATATTAGGAAATCTTTCTATATTTTTAGAATAGTCGGTCTTAAGGTTCCGACTCCCGGTCGAAGTCGGCAGTAGTAGTAGTAGTAGTATATAAGGGTTTGTTTTATGTGCATCGATTCTTCTCATCAATAGAAGCAAGTTTAGTTTAGTACTGGTGATAGCAGCAGCAGGTTTCTCGCAATGAGTAGAGGAATAATCTCTTACATTCAGCCGAGAGATGAGCTCAAATTCCCATTCCAACTGAATAAGCAGACTTCATCTTGTCTGCGATTGACTAACAAATCCGATGAATTACATGTTGCTTTCCAGGTTAAAACTACGAATCCAAAGAAATACTCCATCTCTCCAAACATGGGAACCATATTTCCCAAAGGAACATGCAATGTTATGATAACAATGCAAGCACCACATGAGGATATGCTGCAATGCAAAGACAAGTTCCGCGTACAGTTGTTGGATTTACGTAAAATGTGTAAGGAACAAAGTGCCAAGGTTATTGTATTCAAGGAATTTAAATTGAGGGCGACTTATGTTCCGGTCGGATCTGTAACTGTACGTCGAGGACCTGAACAACAAGGATCTTCTCCTCCTCCTACTGGGACAGCATCTTCTTGTGTAGAGGTACCTCGAGGATCTGAACAAGAAGGATTTTCATCTTTTGTGGAGAACGGGAGCCAACCAAGTCGTTTGTTTGATGCTGTAGCGAGATTAATTGGCTTAGGTTCGAGGGGAAAAGAAAAAAAGCTGCATTTATGCCACAGTATGTCTAGTAGCAGCACGGCGCCCTTGCTTGCTAATATTCACTGAAACAATATCTCAAATGGAGTTTTGTTTGTGCGCTTAGAAATGAATAATGTTAATTTAATTTTCTCTAGTAATTGGAGAATAAATTTTACTATTAATATTACTATTATTGTAAGTTGGTGTTGACATTAATTTGAAACTCTAAACCATATGATTATTAACATGGAGTTTGAGGAGGAGGAGGAGGAATTGCAACCACCGACGTGAGATAAATTCACAACCATGAACGCATATGTAACAAGTAAGAAAGAATTAGTGATACTTCCTCCTTCTAATCAAAAAAGGTCAAACTGTTTGAATTTTGAATACGACTTGCATTCAATGTTCCACACAATCAGCCTTGGCCGAGCACACATACATTCCATCAGGGGAATTGATTGATGATGTTCAAAGACAGAAATCATGTAGCTCACAATCTGCCCACCTAATCTCCAACTAAAAGTCGTATTTGGACCAACAACTATATGTGGTGTGGTTTTACATTGACTTTCTTTCTGTACTTAAAACGATACAATGCTTATAGGTGGTTCTATAAGCTATAGGTACATTATGCTTGTCTTGTCTGAATCACCTCTACATCGGAAAATTTAGATTCAGATCAGCTTATGAAGATACACAGACTAATCTTCAGATATATTGAAAAGTTGTGATCAAATAATTGCTAGTAACTAAAATCTATGTTTTTTCATCACCACAAAACACCTCCTTTTTATTACTACACACAAGTAGTAGAAGAGATACATATATCTACATACATAATAATATTACATAGATGATGATGATGATGATCAACAAGATCAGGAGGAGGTATTGGGTGTACCTGGCTAGTTAGCAGGAATGATATCTGAAATCATTCATTCTGTAAACACAAAGTTACTAGTACTTCAAAATGAAACAAAACCATTATTGATCCTAGTATTCTCATGATCAAACGAAGACAGTCCTGAGGCCGGGAATATCTCATAAGAAGAACTAGTAGTGGTACTACTGTAGGTGCGAATAATCCACAGAGCTAGGTGGAACCATCCTGGCCAAGGGCGCACCAAGATAAACGAGTACTAGAAGCACTGAATCACCTCATCAGGCCTGGGCACAAGGAAAGAGGAACGGAGACAGCTCGAGAAGTCGACATAAAGGAGAAAAGCTTTGATGTGATGCTCATCGAACTCGGGGACAATTAATGCACCGACAAAGGTGAAGAGATAAGAGAAGCTCGGCCGGCGCGAGACTCCTGGCCAAGAATATGGAGGGCGACACCGATCACCTCCACCAAACGAACGACATCGGGCGATGACACCACTCAGCTAGATGATTCGGCTCGAGGAGAAGGAGAGATCGACCGAAGCACCAACAAGTCGCCCGAGAGGAACATCTAGAAGCTATACCGTGCTCAACACCGTAATATTGATGTATCACCACCGCACTATAAATAGAGATCGTAGGAAGGTAGAGGGAGGTTTTTTTGAAAGAGAAAAAGAAGTGAGAGGAGTATTGAGCGTTTTGTGTGCATTGTTGTATTGGATCCTTTGTAATCTTGTGTGAAGTAATAAGATCATCCCTTAACCCCGATGGACGTAGGTAATCATAACAAACCACGTAAATCTTGTGTTCTTTTATGTCTTTGCTAATTTACTTTAGCATACGTCTTTTTGGATGTAGTAGTAGGATTTTCTACATCTACATTCCGCGCCGACTAAGGGGACCGTATAACATCTTCTGATACCTTGAAATCAGTTACAAAAGAGAAAAAAATCCAAGCTCCTAAGTCACCTTGCGTGCTAGTTGAAGCTAAGAGAGAAACTCTTTTGGTTAAAAGCGTTGGTAGGCAGAGCTTGTGAGGTTTTCTTATCTTTGTTTTCCTAGAAAAACCTTATTGAGTTTGATGAAAGTCCGCTTCGTGTTCTTGTCTTTCGTTTGAATAAAGTCGTCAAGATTGAATTGTTAAGCTAGGCTGTTTGCTTAAGGCATCTAAGCGAGTTACTGGAAGATCCGTAAGCTCCCGAAATAACATCTTTCGATGTTGGTAGAAGCTAGAAAGAAATTCCATCTCGCTGGCCATCATCTATTGATTCAACCTCGAAGTCATTGAGTTTAGTTTTCCGGAAACTACGGCTGGAAGGATTAGGGTGAGCGCTTCGTTAAGCAAGTCTCATCTTGATCCTGCGTTAAAAGCCTTACAAAGATCGCATAAAACCATAGGAATCCTACTACAACTGCCTCTCGGGATTCCCAAAGAACTTGTGTAGGAAGACCATCAAGACAAAGGTTGTTGAGGGTTGCCATTATTATCAACTGTAGCCAAGAAATAAATCTTCCGATTTAACGTACGGATGATTGATGACTTCTGGCACTAGGAACGTTAGGACAAATAATGATTAATGCATAGGGAAAGTACCGAAAGCGATGTGTCGAGATAGCTTTTCAAAGACTGTCCTTTACGGTCAAAACAACTTGACTTCTGAGATCAACACGTTAGCATAAATGGAAGTGTACTGTAAAACCTTTTCCCGCCTTACACAGCAGAACTGTTGTACTTCATCCTTAACCTTTTCGAAAGCAGTTCGAAGTAAGTGTTGTCTATTTTGCTGATGTAGGTACGAACGGGGCGGGCGAGCCAATGAACAAGGCCAGGAGATCGAAGGTAATGGCGAGTACCTCCAGGACGAGCAGGATCCTAAGGAACCGAGTTACAGCGGGATCTAGTGTACAGGAAGGACTCTCAGATTCCCAACACGAAGATCATCGGCCAAATAACCAAGATGAGACTCAGGCACTAGCCAAAGGAATGACTACCGTCGACGAGGAGGTCGATCTAGGCCGAGACGATGATCTCTCACCTAGGGGGCTGAGGATTAACCCGAGCCAGATGAGGCAAGGGAATGATGACGACATGGTAGACGGAAGAACTGCATCGGATACTGAGGAAGAAGAGGAAGTGCAGACGATACAGGAGGAACGAGGGCGAGAAAGACAACCGACAGAGTACCATCGCGAACTAGAACGAGAAGGTGAAAGGCTGAACGAGAAGGTGAAAGGCTTAGGCGAGTACACTTAGCAAGGGGCGACAACAACCGAGACATCCCCCCAGCAACGACCAATCATCCCGTAGATCCAATCGTTCCCCCCCGTTGTTCCCTCGACAAGGCCTCCAACTGCACCCCTCAATGTAACAGGAAACCAAATAAATGGCCACTCTAGCCACGAAAGCACCGACCCAATGTTACTCGCTATATTGGCAATCCAAAGAAGGCAAGAAGACCTTATGAGAGAGCTGCAAAGGAGAAACCTAGCTTCAGAACATGAAAACTACCGACTCTGTAACAGGAGAGCGGGGTCGAGAGGATCCTCGAGCCGAGGCGCTTCTAGCAATCACACTCCATCGAGAAACACCCCACCCCATCCCCAAGCCGAGAACGCATACCCGACCTTAATCGACCAAGAGGAGGGTATGGGCCAGCCGAGGATTCTTCGACCGAGGAAGAAGCAACCAATGAGGGTACGGATGCAACAACCAAACAAAAGATCGAACAACTTGAGCAGATGGTCAAAAAACTGAAACATCGAGGACGATAAGCTAGCAGAAGTAATCATTGAAGCCCAGAAGACACCGTTTACCAAGGAGTTGGATCGGACTCCATTCCCGCCCAAGTGTACATTGCTGATCTTCCCATCTAGGTTTGACGGCACGGGTGACGCGAGAGAGCACATCAAAATGTACGACATGTCCTTGTTACAGTGGAAGAATTATGACGTGGTCATGTGCAAATTCTTCCCAGCAAGTTTGGAGGGAGAGGCAAAGAGTTGGTTCTACACCCTGCCCGATGAATCCGTTGGAAGCTATGCAGTCCTGGTGGAAACCTTCCTTGAGACTTACATGCATAACAGTATAGCTCGTCCCAGATTCAATAAGTTGTTCACACTTGCACGAAGATTCGTGGAACCGCCGCGCCTTAACTATTGAGCGACGGAGAAAGTTATGTACGGACATCGGAAAGGTGCCCCAACGTGATATTCGATTTTCGAGAATTCATTAGGGAAATCGATCCCATTTGGGTAGCAATGTACACTGAGAAGCCTAAAACATTAAGAGATATCTGGAAGATGGAAGAGCACTACATCGCCTTAGAGGAGATTCAGGAAGGAGCGCAAGATAGAGGAATACAAGAGACAAGCGCCACAGTAGAGGCAACCCCACGAGAAGTCCCGAAACGATCTGAGAAAAGGCCGAGCACACAGCATCATGGGGAGAACAAAAAAGTTTGGGTCGAGAAAGGAAAGAAGCCTCGTCACGAACCTAGATCTTACACTCCACTAAATGCACCATTAGAAGAGATATTCAAAGAAGTCGAAAAGAGGAATGATATCCGATATCCTAAGACTCCTGGGAATTCATTTGACTAAACAAGGAACCAAATCAGAGTTTTGCCATTACCACCGGCTTTCGAGGCCATTCAACTAATGATTGTAGGGAGGTGAAATACATCGTCCAGCACCTAATCCGAGATGGCTATTTACGGCATTTCGTCAAGACATCGCCGATACCTGCTCAGCCCGACGTCCCAGTGCACCAAATAAGAATCAATCGTGGCACCTGGCTCGCAACACCATATCGCATCTCAACTCAAGGGTACGATTTGGGAACCGATATCACCTCGAGAATTCATAAAAGGGATCGACGGGCAAAGAAATCAAAGGTGGGGTAAGACTCCCGCCCATGGAACCATGGATGATGCAAACTGATCACCTTCTCGGACGTCCCATTGAATGGTCAAGCACATGGGGATCCCTTAGTAATAACTCGGCGGGATCGAGGGAATGGGGCGTCCGGGATATTAATGGACAATGGCAGCTCAAAGTCCCTGCTCTATGACACTTTCAAGAGGATGAATTGTCCGACGACATCTCGATCTCGTCAACCTACCGAATCTACTTCGCTTAAACAGTCGACACAGTACCAAATGGAGAAGTCACCCTCGAGTCTCGACGGGAGGGATTCTCGACACACTCACCACCTTTTGCGTGGTCGATGTTGTGTCACCATACGGCGATTCTCGGGTCGGCCCCGGCTTGCGGGAATTAAGGGAGTCGCCTCTGCCTATCATCAAAGATTGCGGTTCCCATCTTATCGAGGAGTAGTAGAGGTGCTAGGCGGCGAGGCAAAGCGTGCGGATAGACGTCCCATTACGACGATGAAGAGAGGCGGTCGAGGAAACGACAAGAAAAGAACAAGTCTAAGGAAATAAAGGCGGGAGAGGAGTTGGAAAAGGTAATGTCACAAGCCATTGCTACCTATGAATCTGGCGAGAAAGAGATCTTATAGCAATCACAGGAGGCGATAACAGTCGGCGAACCAAAGCAAAATTTCTCGGCCTTAGAACCTACCCTACAAGTCAATCTGGGTACCAAGGAAGAGCCAAAATTAGTGAGAATAGGGTCTCTCTTGACAAATGAACAATCTCAGCAGTTGACAACTCTTTTGAAGGAGCACATGGATATATTTGCTTGGCAAATTCACGATATGGAAGGGATTGACCCGGAAGTCTGCTCGCACCACCTGCGGTTAAACCCCAAGTTCAAACCTATCTCGACAAAAGATGAGAAGAATTGCACCCGAGTTGCAACCGGCGGTGGAGGCCGAATTAAAGAAGTTGCACGTGGTAGGAATCAATTGAAAATCCCAATGACCGCAATGGATATTTAATATGGTGATAGTCCCCAAAAGGAATGGAGATGTTCGAGTCTGCATCGACTATAGTGACTTAAACAAAGCATGCCCAAAGGATAGCTTCCCCTCCCCAAAGACGATCGGCTAGTAGAATCCATAGTCGGGTATAAGGCGATAACACTCATGGACGGATACTCGTGGTATAACCAAATACCCCGGCCCCCCGAAGATCAAGAGCATACATCCTTCTTCACACCAAGAGGGTTGTATTGCTACACCAAAATGCCATTTGGATTAAGAAACGCAGGCGCCACCTATCAAAGGTTGGTGGAAGACATATTTGAAGATAAAATACACAACACCATTGAGGTATATGTGGATGATATGTTGGTCAAGAGCAAGGTGGCCACCAACCACATCGACGATCTCCGAGGCATATTTCAAACCATGAGAAGGTACAGGATGAGGGTAAATCCGGCCAAGTGTACTTTCTGGGTCACCTCGAGCAAGTTTTTAGGATACATAATCACCAACAAAGGAATCGGCCGACCAGGATAAAATCGAGCCGTCGTGGAAATGCCATCGCCCGTAATCGCCAAAGACGTGCAACGATTGAATGGGAACTTGGCGGCCTTAGGACGATTCATCTCTCGATCGTCTGATAAGTGCAAGGATTTCTTCGGGACATTAAGGAAATGAGAGAAGTTTAAATGGACTGAGGAGTGTGAATAAACATTTCAGAAAATCAAGCAACATCTCGCGAGTCTTCCGGTATTACAAAGACCCGAGCCCGAGGACATACTAACACTATATCTTGGGGCAAACCAGGTCATGCCATCGATGCCGTACTAGTCAAGAACGTGGGAGGGAGGAAAAGCCGATATTTCATAAGCAAGACCATGAATCCAGCAGAAAGGAACTACACCAGATCGAGCAACTAATATTAGCATTGGTGTTTGCAACACGTGCTTCCGACGTATTTCCAAACTCCCAAGATTCGGTGCTTAGTCAAGATCACAACGCAGCCAGTGTCGGGACGGATCTCTAAGTGGAGTGCACAAATAAAGCAATGCGACATCTTTTACGAAATGAGAACAGCAGAAAGCACGGGCAAGGGTCGACCGCGAGACTTCCCCTTCAGCGACGAAGATGAAGTAGAAGACATACCCGGAATGGAGGAAGACCGAGAGGACCCGTCCGACCTGCTCGAAACATGCAGCCCGACACGATGGGAGGTTTTCGTGGATGGGTCATCCAATAAAGACGGATCGGGTTTAGGTTTGGTCTTCACGACGCCAAAGGGAAAAAGATGGTCCACTCCTTTAGGCTTGAATTTAAAGCGACTAACAATGTCATGGAATACGAAGCGGTAATACATGCTTTGCTCTTGATAGTGGAGATGGGAATCCAAGAGGTACGGCTTACAAGCGACTCTCAGCTAGTTGTCCGACAAATCAATGGGCAATACGCCATACATGACCCCTTATTACAGAAATACTGGGAGCTCGCCCAATTCTACATCGGCCAGATACCGAGCATCAAGTTTCGGCATATCTGTAGGAAGAACAATCGCCACTCGGACGCCCTGGCATACATTGCTTCCATGTTGACAGATCCAAGCGTCGAAGGCATCAGAGTTATGAGAGTCTTAATGCCTTCAGTACCTGACACCGTGGATATCGACGCACATGTCGCAACAACCACTACTGATCAATATCGGGCCGATGATTGGAGGAAACCGATTCATGAATATCTCGAAACAGGAAAGTTGCCCAAGGGGCGACCCGAGATCAACAAAATCAAAAGCAAAGCAATGCGTACGAACTTCGAGACGTCACCCTATACGTAAAGTCATACCGGGACCATTACTAAGGTGCCCGAGTAAAGAAGAAGGCATACAATCCTCAACGAATTGCACTATGGGGCAAAATGGAAACCACGGCTCAGGCCGTAGCCTAGCAAAGACGAACTAAAACCATGGGATACTTCGGGCCGTACATGAACGAGGACGCGAGGTACATGGCCCTCGTCTGCGACGAATGCCCAAAAATTTGGAAAAAGATACATGCACCGCCAAAGAACATTAAACTTTGTTATCAGTCCTTGGCCTTTCGCTAAATGGGGGATCGATATCGTGGGACCGTTGCATGTCGGATCGGGGCAGAGGAAGTACCTAATTGTAGCTACCAACTACTTTACTAAATGGGTAGAGTCCGCTCCATTGAAACACATACGGGATAAAGATGTTTTTCGATTCATCTGGGAACACATCATATGTCGCTTTGGAGTACCGGCAGAAATCGTCTCTGACAATGGGAAACAATTACAGGGCAAGAACATCGACTTGCTATTCAACACCTACAATATTCGAAAGAGCAAGTCTACATCCTTGTACCCCCAAAGCAATGGACAGGCCGAGATCACAAACAAGACCATCGCCGATAACATGAATAAGAAGCTTGACGGGGAATATGGAGAATGGTGCGAAGAACTTTATAACGTTTTGTGGGCATATAGGATAACTCGCAGAGAGGCAGCCGGATTATCACCTTTCATGTTAACATATGGGACCGAAGCCATCCTTCCCACAGAAGCAATGATACCTATAACAAGAACCGAAGCATGGAAACGAAACATCTCAACAGATCTTATCTTAGCTAAACTCGACGATCTAGAAGAAACAAGAGAAATGGCCCTGCAGAAAATGGAAAATTACCAACGAAGAATCCAGCGAGAATACAACAAACGGGTTCGACCCAGGGAATTTCAACCAGGGCAGTTGGTACTAAAGCATCTACCCAGCTTATGAACGTGATAAAAAGGCGGAAAATTAGCAGCACGATGGGGAGGACCCTATACCATTGTTGAGAGGGTCGGTGAAGGGGCGTACAAGATACTAAAACCGGACGGAACACCTGAACCACGACCGTGGAATGCTACGCGACTAAAACTATATCATCCATGAAAGCAGGTATGATATATTGTCATTTGTTTCCATAAAAGGCCGTGTGGGGTTGGAAATATGACAAGTGCGTCTGAATGGTCGTTTCGAACCCGGGGCGACTTACACTAAGACGGACTATTCGAACTCGGGGCGATGGCAGTGTGCAAGTGCCGAGGTAGTCCTAGGGCCCCGGCGGTTGGAAACCAAAGGGCCGATTGTCGGGGCATGAGTACTCGACAATCGAGCAGTCAACATTGCTCCCCCCGCAAGTGGCCGAAATCACTTGCCCAAGAAAGTTAATCGATAACTTCTTGGGATATCGATCCCATAGAAATTAGGAAAGACCAACTACCCTTCCACTAGATCTCGAAAGACGGTGATGAGATACCTCAATCGGGACATGGCATTGGGCCCAATGACCCTCCTCGTTGAGTGTGTTCGACAGAAACGACATTTATGATTAACCAATCTACTCATATTTATGCAGGCATACATAACTTAGTCGCAAAAATAAACCACACATCGTCGGCACAACATAAATAAGAACAGTAACATGCATAATAGTGTCGGATAGCAAGAAGAACAACCAAATCGGCGACGCATCACCCCATTAAAAAGTTTATGAGAAATTAAAGGTGTTCGAGCGGATTACAACCCATGGAAAAGGGTAAGATAGCGACGCAGCGGTGCAAAATACAAGATTACTCTTTAGAGGGAACTGGCCCCGGAATCGCCTTCTTAGCAGCAGATCGGATCGCTTCTTATCAAGCACCGCCTTTACACCGGCTTTGACCTTCGCAACGAGCTCATCATTAAACTTCGCCTTTTCAAAGCAAGATCATGTGTCACCGTGCATCGACGCCGATTCGGGCAAAGGGCTACCCGCCGAGTAATTGAGACTCCCTTCCCTTCAATCGGGCATTCTCCTCTTCCAACGATGCCACCTTCCTCTGCTCTACTGCCAAAACAACAAGAGCGGTCGATTACATAATAACAAAGACTAAGACAACGACAAGGAAAACACACAATACAAGGTACACCACCTTCCAATAAAGGGGTGACTACCCTAATGGTCTCTTGATTTGGACAAGCTACACTCGAGAGAAGATATCTTTGAAGAAAGTTCCGATATCGTTGTTCGTTAAACTCATTAGAGGGACAAAAGTATTTCTTATGATCACTCCATTCGGCCCTCACGGAATGGACTATCTCGCAAACCCGATAATTGAGCACGAACCCACTCCAACTCCTCGAAACTTCCTTGGACTTTCCGAGCTTCTCAAGGGATTCTTGGATACACTTCTCAAAAGATTCTTCTCCCCAAGATCCGAAGGCGATCTGCGTGCAGGTCTCGAACCTGAAGCCGTAGCTGACCGCATTGACTCTCTAAGTTATCGACCAATAGTGTTTTATCGGCGGCAATACCTTGGAACTGAGCTAAGCTTGCCCTAAGATTGTCAATCTCTTCGGGGACATATTCAAAAGTCTCATAGCGATGCAATTTGGATTGAAGATCCTCAATCTCGGTCTCTAAGCGATCGATCTTATCGTCCTTATTAACTATCCTCTGTTGTAAATTCGAAACATGATCCCGTTCTATGTTCATTTCCCTTCTCAACAAACGATACCTCGTGGCAGCATCGGCCTCCGCACTAGAAGATTCGGCTAGGCAGGTAGTACTAAACTCAGGATATTGGCACTACAGAATCAATCATAAACAGTCGAAAGTTAAGTAGATACCTTGGGTCTCGGCCAATTGTTTCTCCAGCCTTCGAGATCGCTCGCGTTCCTGCTGTAACAAGAGACGAAGACCCTCCTTCTCGGCGACCTCCTTGCGTTGAAGGGCAGCATTCAACAACGAGCGATTGATATCCTACAAACACCACTGTCGTTAGCAGTTACCCCATGGCGTGAAGGCATAACCTGAATAACACAACTTACCAGCAGATCGAAAGTGCTTTTCAAACCAGCATCATACAACGAGACATCCTTGATCTTTTCTTCATCCGAAAGAGAGGAAAATTCAGGAAAAATGAGGGCCCCAAGAGAGTTGCACATAGGACCCGGGACAGTAAAAGAAGTATTGCTGCCTGAGTTAGGAACCACAGGAGAAAGAGGCTCCAACAACTCGCCCCCAACAGAAACGTTCTCTTCATCACAAATAACCACATTGTCCCCACCACCAGATTTCTCCGCTTGCCCCGGCTCTTCTTCATCACCATCGGCATCATCTTCCTCATCGAAAAGACCATCGTCGTCATTACCATCAGACTCGAGATACACAACGCCATCGGCAAGAACAATCCCTTTATCAGCTAACTCCCGAGGCACAGTTTTCTCCGGGGCAGGTATATCATCCTTGGTTTCCTTGCCTTTCCCTTTGGGCTTTCCACCTACAAGGGTAGACGAAACATCAGAAGATTTTTGAGGAGACTTCCTCATGAAATGTGATAAAGGAAGCCGATCATCGGGATCCTCACCATCCCTCGCTGAAGCGCCACCAGCCTTGTCAACTCTCAGCTTCTGCGCACGAGCCTATGTCAGAACCATGCAAGGCAACAAATAGGGGCACGTACATGTACGTCAAATAAAAAAAATAAGTATATTTGTTACCTTCCCTGCCTCCTCCTCGGCTCCTGCAACTTTATCTCTTTTCCGAGGAACAAGAGACTCAGAAGGAACACCCTGGGACTTAGTCTGTAAAACACAAAAATTAAAACATCACCCCACGAGTCGCCCGGGCCAATCGGTTAAGCTAAAAAACAGGGAAATACACTTACCCGATTAATATTGACCACCCAGAAAGGATAAAACTCGGCCGGAAGAGGAAATTTGCCACTCATAAGTCTGCCAGAAATAACCAAAGGAACTCGGTCCCATGTCGCGTCGCTGGTATGACGGGCATGTCTATTGGAAATTTTCCCTTCGGGATCTTCATCCAACAAAAGCTTCTTGACGCCCTCAGGAAGAGTCTTATGGCGGTGAGGGCTAGCAGAGAAACCGGCAAGATCACCGTTGGTAGCAGTCCCGCTTCGATAATTATCGGCAAAACTGGTAGGAGTATAGTCGCTCGCCTGGGAAGGATCGTAGGTGGACCAGTTGGTAGGAGTACACTCGCCTCGACTGCGCCTCTCCCACTCGGATAAAATACGAAAGGTATTGCCATTCCACTGAGCCAAGGCACGGGAAGGGCGAATCTTAGAAAGAGCCTCGTACCAGAACGAACGGCTGGGATCGTACAAAGGAAAACGCAGCCCGAGCTCTAGCTGACCCCTGGTGATAATGGTCGCCTCGGCCGAGTGTGGAAACTTTAGAACATCATCCTTATTTAAAACGCCTTTTTGGCCCGACAAGAGCCTGACGTCATAGCCATGAAGATCGAATTCATCTTTCAGCAGTCGGACGAACTGTTCATCCGAAAAATCTCTGGCAGTTCTCTTGCCAGCCCTACATGAAAACGAAGAAGGATTATCAGAAAAGATGGAATCCAGAGCACGATAATCATGCCTAGAGGGGCTCTCCATAACAAACAGAGAATCAAGCGGTACACCATCTTCATCAGAAAACACATAGCTCACGCACCTTTTTTCCACCATGGAAGGGGTTGAAGACGTCATGAAAGCTGGTAGACAGGAGGAGTAAAAGTACTACCGAAATTGAAAATCACAGCGGCAATGGAGAATGAGAAGACCGAGGACAGAGAAGGAAGATGGAAGTAAACCTATGGAAAAGATAACTAATAGGCAAGGAAAGAAGCAGAGGAGAACGGAGAGAGGGGAGAAAAAATGTCTAAGGAAAAGTAAAGAGAGAATGAGGTTTAAGGATCAGACTTGTAAACCTCACCTGTGGTAACCGACGAGGAAGGTAAACCGGTTGCAGCGCATGAAGAAGGTGGGGAACAGCATGGCGTAGAACCCGGCATGACTGAGGACGTGGGAAGACGAGGCGGTTTCTTCCCCACGTGTGGATCACACGAGTGGAAGAAGGGGCATAAATGTAGGTGCGAATAATCCATAGAGCTAGGTGGAACCATCCTGGCCAAGGGCGCACCAAGATAAACGAGTACTAGAAGCACTGAATCACCTCATCAGGCCTGAGCACAAGGAAAGAGGAACTAAACAAGCTCGAGAAGTCGACATAAAGGAGAAAAGCTTTGATGTGATGCTCATCGAACTCGGGGACAATTAGTGCACTGACAGGGTTGGTGAAGAGATAAGAGAAGCTCGGCCGAAGCGAGACTCGGCCAAGAATATGGAGGGCGACACCGATCACCTCCACCAAACGAACGACATCGGGCGATGACACCACTCGGCTAGATGATTCGGCTCGAGGAGAAGGAGAGATCGACCGAAGCACCAGCAAGTCGCCCGAGAGGAACATCTAGGAAGCTATACCAGGCTCAACACTGTAATATTGATGTATCACCACCTGCAGCTATAAATAGAGATCGTGTAGGAAGGTAGAGGGGAGGTTTTTTTGAAAAGAGAAAAAGAAGTGAGAGGAGTATTGAGCGTTTTGTGTGCATTGTTGTATTGGATCCTTGTAATCTTGTGTGAAGTAATAAGATCATCCCTTAACCCCCGTGGACGTAGGTAATCATACCGAACCACGTAAATCTTGTGTTCTTTTATGTCTTTGCTAATTTACTTCTTAGCATACGTCTTTTGGATGTAGTAGTAGGATTTTCTACATCTACATTCTGGCGCCGACTAAGGGGACCGTATAACATCTTCGGATACCTTGAAATCGGTTACCAAAAGAGAAAAATCCAAGCTCCTAAGTCACCTTGCGTGCTAGTTGAAGCTAAGAGAGAAACTCTTTTGGTTAAAAGTGTTGGTAGGCAGAGCTTGTGAGGTTTTCTTATCTTTGTTTTCCTAGCAAAACCTTATTGAGTTTGATGAAAGTCCGCTTCGTGTTCTTGTCTTTCGTTTGAATAAAGTCGTCAAGATTGAATTGTTAAGTTAGGCTGTTTGCTTAAGGCATCTAAGCGAGTTACTGGAAGATCCGTAAGCTCCCGAAATAACATCTTTCGATGTTGGTAGAAGCTAGAAATAAATTCCATCTCGCTGGCCATCATCTATTGATTCAACCTCGAAGTCATTGAGTTTAGTTTTCCGGAAACTACGGCTGGAAGGATTAGGGTGAGCGCTTCGTTAAGCAAGTCTCATCTTGATCCTGCGTTAAAAGCCTTACAACATCAGTATAAAACCATAGGAATCCTACGGTACAACCGTCTCCGAGGGTTCCCGGCAACTTGTGTAGGAAGACCATCAACATAGCAGCTGTTGAGGGTTGCCATTATTATCAACTGTAGCCAAGAAATAAATCTTCCGATTTAACGTACGGATGATTGATGACTTCTGGCACTAGGAACGTTAGGACAAATAATGATTAATGCATAGGGAAAGTACCGAAAGCGATGTGTCGAGACAAACTTTTCAAAGACTGTCCTTACTTACCAAAACAACTTGACTGCTGAGATCAACACGTTAGCATAAATGGAAGTGTACTGTAAAAACTTTTCCCCGCCTTACACAGCGGAACTGTTGTACTTCATCCTTAACCTTTTCGAAAGCAGTTCGAAGTAAGTGTTGTCTATTTTGCTGATGTAGGTACGAACGGGCGGGCGAGCCAAGGAACAAGGCCAGTATCGAAGGTAATGGCGAGTACCTCCAGGACGAGCAGGATCCTAAGGAACCGATCCTAAGGAACAGTTGTGTGATCTTTTTTAGCCGACACTCTTGTTCTTTTCCGGCTTTAGGGACTGGATAACAATTATGTGAAGTATATTTGGCTGTAAAAGATTAAAAAATGTTACACATATTTGAGTAACATTAATTTCGGATCTAGATATTGCATCTCCATAATATCGCATCATCTGACGGTGCAAATGTGCGAGTTCATTATTGTTATCCCACGGATGAGTGTGTGATAGCACGACTCATTAAAAAAAGTGCCTGACATGAGTTATGGTAAATAAATCGGCACTCGGACCACTTGGTCCACAGTCCACATGTCCTTCCACCACAGGAGGTGGGGGTTTTCGTTTTCAAATATTTTTTTCGAAAATGAAAAGGTTATATTAAAAAGAAAAACAACCAAGTACAAAACTAGTGGCAGCAGACTAGATTACATGTGAAGAACAGTTTCCCAATTTCGCATAATATGCGTACTGTCCAAATGTAGAAACTATGAGAATTATGAATGGGTAACCCTGTGAGAGCAACAACGTCCTCAAATGTAGGGGAAGCCTCCCCCAGGCAAAGATCAAAGTATGCAAACCAGCAACCCACCAAAGATAAGCTGGAGAAAGGGCCTTGTTAGCCCGATAAATACTCCGATGAGCAGACAGTTCTAACACATTTTCAATATTAAGTTCCCGCATACTTCGTAAGTGTTGTGGCTTCGACAAGATGTAATGCTTCCACGAAGACCATCCATGACTCACAAGAGTAGTCGAAACAAAATCTATAGGAGGATCTCGATAATCCCCACGCTCAATACACAACCTAGGAAAATTCTCGAGGGGAAGTAATTGAGAGGGGTAACCTCTGGGACTAACAACATCAAACTTCTATCTATTGTGTGATATCCGACAGCACGTAGTTAATTTAGGGATGAACTTTTCTTGGAAAACAGACCCAGAATTAAGACTATCACCTGATTCCACACCGAATAAGCGAGCTTTCCTCATGGCTGCAAAATCCTCTGTGGATATTGATTTACCAACACCATACATCTGTGGTTCCATCTTAAAGCCGAAACCAATTGAAGCGCCGAAGACGGTAAAAGAGGAAAGAAGAGAAGAAGAAGAGAGAGAGAGAGAAACAAAATTACTGAAAAGGAAAATAAAGAAAAGAATGTAAGGGAAAAGGATTTTATACGAGAAGATACTGGAAAGACGAAGAGTCGAGACGCTTGAGGAGAAGATATGTGTGTCAGTCAATCAGTGGAAAGATAAGCGGCAAGAGAAAGAGCACGCATCTTGGCTAATAATTGTTGGTGAAGGCCTGAGAGACAAAAGGATGTGGCAAGGACCTAATACTGCTATTCCAAAAGAGTTAAGGAGGAATAAAGAATAAAACTGGAAGAGAAAAGGGGGCTCCAGCCGACAGTCAAATCCGAAGTCGCGACCAAAAGGGGGCTTCAAGAGGACGCATCGAATCAATAATTCCAAAGATGCACTCTAACACAAGCTATGACTGATTACCAAGCCTGCCAGTCTTGATAAAATAGTCAGGGGGCTAATGTAAGCACGTGGATTTGGCTAAAGCCGAGAGCACCAGAATGGGGGCTTCGGGCGATGACTAACCGAAGCCACCATTGAGGATAGCGTGGCAAGCCGAAGTCACCAGCAACGATGACGTGGTACAGACGGGTTGCCCTCAAGATATAGCCAGTGATTGCCTAAGTAACCCCAGTTGTAATATTACACGTGTACGGCTAATGACAGAAGACTTATTAGAAAAGGTATTAGGGTACACATGTACGGTATTTCCATATCAGGCTTTTCCAGTAAAAGCAGAGCAATCCTTTAAAGGGAGACAGAGATTTTCAGAGAATTATACTGTGTATTGGGATTAGTTTTTAATGCGCTCCAGGAGGTCCCAGGTTCAAGTCCCCAATGGCGTAATATCATAGAATTAACATGGAAGGTAGTATTAGTTTGCCCCCTTGTGACACAATCTCGCCCCCTCCCGCCAAGTTCGGCTCCCTTGGCAAGGTTCCCCATGAGGCCCGCTGGTAGGCTAGCACAGCAACCTGTTCAATTAATGTAGTAGTATGTCGTTGGAGCTTAGCTTGTTAGGCTTCCAACTAGTTAATGTAATAATTGTTTAAATATAATATTATTTAATATATTATCTTTATAATAATAATAATAATAATAATAAAATATTTATATTGGATAAGGATTATTACATGAAACTAGTTGGAAGCCCTAACAAGCTAAGCTCCAACGACATACTACTACATGACATACTACTACATTAATTGAACAAAGTTCTTTGTGCTAACCTACCAAATGAGCCTCATGGGTAACCTAGCCAAGGAGCCAAACGGCGGAGGGGGCCGAGATTGTGTCACAAGGGGGCAAGCTAACACTACCTTCCATGTTAATTCCTGCAATATTACGCCATTGGGGACTCGAACCTGGGACCTCCTGGAGCGCATTAAACTTTTGGGGAACGGGGATGACCAGCTGAGCTAGGGCCCGTTCTAAACTTTTGGAGTACCCCTCTTAAACCGGCGGATATCATGGTGTACAATTGGGACAATGGTCAAGACATTTGTTTTGATGTCACCGGTGTTTCACCATTCTCCAAAGGTGGAAATCGAGCCTTTACTCCTGGACATGCTATCTCTGTTGCTATTACCCGTAAACGCAACAAGTATGCCGAACTATGTTCATCCCATGGATACGGTTTTGGCGTTTTAGCATTTACCACTTTGGGGGAACTCAGTGAGGACATCCTATTGAAACGATTGAAAAACTGTATGGCTAGTCATGATGTTAACAGTAACTTAGACAGTTTTCTTTTTCATAGGTTGGGTATCATTATTCAGAAAGGTATCGGGGCGCAACTTGTTGCACGTCTCCCGGCCAAATCTTTGTAAATTACTATTAGTTTTCTTTCTTAATAAAAGCCTTCGTGGCCCCTTTCCATAATAATAATAATAATAATAATAATAATAATAAGAACGGGCCCCTAGCTCAGCTGGTCATCCCTGTTCCCCAAAGTTTAATGCGCTCCAGGAGGTCCCAGGTTCGAGTCCCCAATGGCGTAATATTGCAGGAATTAACATGGAAGATAGTGTTAATTTGCCCCCCTTGTGACACAATCTCGCCCCCCCGCCGTTCGGCTCCCCTTGGCAAGGTTTCCATGAGGCCTACTGCAGACTAGCACATCAACCTGTTCAATTAATGTAGTAGTATGTCGTTGGAGCTTAGCTTGTTAGGCTTCCAACTAGTTTCATGTAATAATAATGATCTAAAATAAAAAAAAAAAAAAAATAATAATAATAATAATAATAATAATAATAATAATAATAATAATAATAGGGTGTTTAAAGTTTCTAAACTATAGTTAGTAGTACTCTGAACAAATATAGGCATGTCCATCATATTTTTCATTTCAAACTCCAAACCATGATTAACATGCGATGAATTCACAACCATAAGCGTATGTAAGAAGTAAGAATTAGTGATCATACTCCTCCTCCTCCTCCTAATCAAGGTCAAACTGTTGAATTTTGATTAGGAAACAACTTGCATTGAGTCATTGACCCGTTTCAATGTTCCACAGAATTAGCCTTAGCCAAGCACACATACATTCCATCAGGAGGATTGCAAGAAGAAGAAAAACAAACCACTTCATCTTAGGCTAAGTCCTATAGGCTAGATAGGACTGTTAGATTGGCCAAAAAGTGTTGCAAATCATGAAAAAAGTGTGGAAAAAAAGTTAACACTCAATCTGGCTACTTCTCTCTCCTAGCAATTGCTCGCAGTCGCACTATCGGCGAGATTGAAACGCTGAATGGTGCGGCGCTCAAAAAAGTGACCAAACGCCGAACTGTTCGGCGCTCACAAAATCTAATTTAACAGATTTAAAAAGCCGAACTCGTTCGGGCGCTCAACCAAAACGCCGAACTGTTAGCGCTCACAAAAACACTGCACCGTTCGGCGCTCACAGATGACGTGGATGGCCAAACTAGCAGCTAGATATTTAGACCATAGGAATTAGGAGGTTGCCCAGGCTGACGTGGATGGCCAATCTAGCAGCTAGATGTCT
This sequence comes from Papaver armeniacum, assembly GCA_023531295.1. Lineage (NCBI taxonomy): Eukaryota > Viridiplantae > Streptophyta > Magnoliopsida > Ranunculales > Papaveraceae > Papaver > Papaver armeniacum. The sequence goes on along the minus strand of JAJJWW010003293.1, from coordinate 144,576 downwards.
AGCCCATAGGACTAAGCCTTAGGCGCGCATAGCATAGAAAAAAGGAGAGAATTGATTGATGTTAAAAGACATAATCAATGTACTCTCTCCGTTCCTAAATAATATGTTGGTTTCTATAAATAGAAGTTTCAAAAAAATAGGTTGGTTTCTTAATTGGGAAAGTCAAATGTTACTTTAGTTTTCTGGGACTACTTTTCTCTTAACTTTTTTTGATGACAAGTGTCATGTAGACCATTTTACTTTACTTCTTTTGCTGAAAGTGTCGTGGGGACCATTTGACTTCATTTCTTTTATTGACAGGTATCATGAGGACCGCTTTCAATTAGTTCTCTTAATTTCTTTAATTTTCTCTAAAAACAAAACCAGTATATTAATTAGGAACGGAAGGAGTAGCTCACAATCTCACATCTACCCACCTAATCTCAACTAAAAGTCGTATTTAGCCTACACACACCTTGTTTGGACCAACAACTATATGTGGTTTTACATTGACTTTCTTCTGTACTAAACAATACAGTACAATGTAGGTGGTTTTATAATATAAGCTATAGGTACATTATGGTTGTCTGAATCACCTTTTTACTTCTACATCGGAAAATTTAGATTCAGATCAGCTTATGAAGATACACAGACTAATCTTCAGATATATTGAAAAGTTGTGATCAAATAATTGCTAGTAATTAAAATCTAAGTTATTTCATCACCACAAAACACCTCCTTTTTATTACTACACACAAGTAGTAGAAGATATCTACATACATATATAATAATACTACATAGATGATGATGATCAACAAGATCAGGAGGAGGTAATGGGTGTACCTGGCTAGTTAGGAGGAGCCATATCTAAAATCGTTCATTCAGTAAGCACAAAGTTACTGGTTCAAAATGAAACAAAACCATTATTACTCCTAGTATTCTCATGATCAAACGAAGACAGTCTTGAGGCGGGGAACATCTCATAAGATGAACTAGTAGTGGTACTACTATTACCATCTGCTATCACAAATCCATCCGACTTCTCCATCTTAGCAGCAGCACTTGCATGTAATTTGTTGGCGTTGCTCAGCCCTACCCCTATATTAAAACCATGATCATTTCTATTGTTGTTGTTGTTGTTCAACAATTGCATCATCAACTGTTGTTGTTGCTGTTGTTGTTGGTAAGGATGAAGCTGATGACCTGCTTGTTGATTATACTCGTGAAACATACCAGATGAACTATTATAATTCTCTGAAAGATTAACGCGAGGAACAGACGACAGAAAAGCAGCAGATTGTGGAGCACCGGTGAATTGTTGAACCATGGCTCGGAAATTACTAATATCAGTATTAAGTATAGTTGTGTGATCTTTTTTAGCCGACACTCTTGTTCTTTTCCGGCTTGGTTTAGAAACACGTCCGTCTGGTGTGTACGATAAATGAAAGCTGTCCCTAATTCCACTACCGCTCATCATATTGTTGTTTGTACCAGCCGCCATATGACTCCCAGTAGAGCTCAAACCGGTGGTTGTCGAAGAAATTTGATCAGACATGATAAACGGATGATGATGATGATCTTCACGGCTAGGAGTCTCTTGTTTAGCAAAGGTGTGGCTATACAGTTGTGCCCAGTCGCTTGGATTTGCCATGGCAAGAATGGTATCACTCACTAGTATCAAGTGATGAACATGAATATCTGGATTTTTCACTAGGAGAAGCAAGCAGGAAGGATCATTATATATAAATATACTAGCTTTAAATGAAATGGTGCATCATATAGAACATCTTCAACTACACAAGGGTGAGCTAGCTCTTACTCAGTCAAAGTCATGACTTCTGTGCCATCTTGACTTGGTATTTTGTTGACTTCACTAATCCCAATGTTAAAAGAGTGTCTTTGGAAGTATGCAATGAAGAATTTGTCTTCTGGAAGGCTTTGAAGGATTTAAGGGTTTGGATGAAAGCTCCAGGAAGCAACAACACAGTCAAGGTTTTGAAGGAGAGTCAAAATGTCTTTCTAAATGAACCACTTACATGTGTGTAATGGTAGGCAAAAGAGAGAGATGCCTAACTTGTCAATAAAGTTTGACAAGGATATATGAGGCTGGTTGGTTGAAAGAGACCAAAGACTTTGAAAGGATTATTAAAAGCAGTCAAAGATGATGCAAAGATAGTGTTAATTAGCCAAAAGCATCAGTTGATTTGTTTCACTAATTTGATGAGAGTTTAGTCTCAGCTTTCAAGTGTCTTGGTACTGTACAGTGCAGAGCCCATACTCTTCCCCATATGCAGCAAGTAATGCAACATCAAGTGGTGCCATTGGCAGCAATTTAATGTTCACAGAAAATGATGCAAAACCACATACGAATACGATACTCCACATAACACTGATCTGCTTGTCAGGTACAGGCATTCATATCTTGATTCTTGACAGATTAAAAGAGAAACAGCAAAGTAATTAAACAGCTCTTTGTGCTTCAGTCAGATGGAATCATTCTATGAACGCCCAACAAAAGCCAAATCATTTCCAACAAACAGGCTTGCGAGAAATTAAGAAGCAATTATATGTTCTTGTTTCTTGAAATTTAAAGTTTTAACTACGGTTGATTAGCTACTACTACTTAATATCATAGATACAAGTATGACAACATCTATTTAAGTTCTATCACGATTTAAAAAGTGCCGAGACACAGCCTTTGAATACAATTCAGAGGCACAAAAAAAGACTTGGATGTTCATGTGGTGGACAGCCTTTGAATACAATTCAGAGGCACAAAAAAGACTTGGATGTCGATGTGGTGGTCACTGCGTCATCCCATTCGTACAAGGCTCAGGCATCAGTTTGTTGTGGTTGAGGCTGTGGCTGTTGCTGCTGGCCCTGCTGTTGCTGTGGCGGAGGCTGTGCCCATGGCATAAAAGCAGCAGCTACTGGAGGCCGGGGTTGATGTGCAGTGCCAGCATCACAAGTCATAACTGGGTGACCCACCTGAGATGGATGTTGTGGGACTCGTGGGATAAAATAGTAAGGAAGAGGCTCGGCAGGTCGCGGAAACCCGAGAGTAGCGTCCTCCTTCAGATCATCCCTAGGGACAATATCAACCAAGAAATCAAATATGTCAGTCCTTGTTATGGCAGCGGCAATGTCGTTCTTCTGGAGTGTTCTGCGCTTGTTCTCCTCTGTGTGAATCCATGAACGAAGAGTCAACTCCAAGATGAACAGCTCACAGGCTTTTGCAAACACAACCGGAGCTTCAGCTGATATCATTCTAACGTCTTCGTCAGCTTTCATTATCTTCTTGATCCGAGCAAGTGGGAGAGTATGGTTCTTAAAGTCATTTACATGTTCAATCTCTTGCATCTGGTTGGACCAAAAAACCTGAAGCTGCTGCTGCTGTTGTTGCTGTTGCTGATGGAAATGCTGCACTTGTGGTGGGTAAGCGAGTTGGTGTTGAGGAGCAGAGAAGCTAGGAGGACCCTCGGTCCGTGGAGAATCCGAGGCCTCCATTTCAGCTTCTTGTTCAGATTCTGGACTTGATGCATCTTCCCTTGTTGGTTGGCGCTCTTGTTCCTGTTTTGGTTTTTGATTTCCAGACTGATCCATGGATACTAACTAATTGGGTTATATAATCCTCTATATTCTTTGCTAAATTTCCAATCTATTTCATTGCAGGAAACTGAAATGCAAAGCAAGATTCGTGTTAACACTGATCATGTAGAAATCAATAAAGAAGGCTTAAGGGTCTAAACTTAGAGTAGGCAATAACCAAGGACATAAGATTGGAGTCACAAACAATAAGACTAGTTCTGATCAAAACAACAACAACAAAGAATTTTAAAAAAAAAATAATAAAAAAAAAAAAAAAAAGACTAGATTTTGTCAAGCAGATGAATGTTTAACAGAGGTTTGGTTAAACCGTGACCAAATCTCAAACCAATTTGACATGCAACAGTAAAATCATGAAAAGTAAAAATGATTTCATCCAAACGAAGTAAGTTTACAAAATGAATTCAGAAACACAACCCCTCATTCAAGAGATTAAGTCTATTTTACAAGAAAAATTCATGAAATAAATGCTGTCTATTTCTAAAGGAAGACCCAAAATTTTGAATTTTGATTCAATTCAATTAAACAATAATCATCAAGATTAAGAAACCCCTCTAACATATTTATACTCCAAATAATAATCACTAACCATGGTATACAAAATACAGTGAATATCTAAGCATGCAAATAAAATTTACAAGTGAACAAGCATCAAGTATCACACAACATGATGATCTTCCTAGGCATAGAAAGAAGAAAGAAAACTATTCAGACCCAGATATGATGGAAATCTAAAACATGCAACATCTAACACTCAAAAGAACAAGAAAAACCTTACAGAATAATATTCAGAAAAAACCAAAGACTGAGATTATTTGGTACCTGCAGTGGAAACAGCCAAGGGAGGAAGCAGCAGCTAGCTATGGTGTATGGTGAGAAGAGGGAGAAGAAGAAAAAGAAGAGGAAAAACAAAAAGCCTGAGCAAGAGAAAGAGAGAGAGAGAGACAACAAAAGGACTTAGAATACAGCTCACAATGCTACTTCTTCTAGTTCTAGCAGGTACAACTACTACAGTACTAAAGAGGAGCAACTGGAACAAATTGAATGAATAATACTAGACTAGAAGCAACAGAGAGAGAGAGAGAAATAAAATAAAGAGTTGCAGGAAATCGGTGTAGTTGAGCCGCGTGTCATGAGTAGAGGTGGTATGTACAGTGGCGATGTTAGCTGCCTTACAATTGTCAACAACCTACTGGTTATCTCCCAACAGAAAACATTTTTTTTTTAATTATTACTAGTATTATCAAAATAATTAAACTAATAGTAAAAAGAAAGAAGAAAGAAGAAAAAGAGATGCTTGTTGTGTCAGGTGGAGTTCTCAAGGCTAAAGAATGGTCACACGCACCAACACTTGTAAGTAAACATCACCATCTTCTTGAACGAAACACAGACAGAAGAGAGAAAAAGAAGAAGATGACCTCTTCTTAAATAGAATAAACAATGTGCAACTCATTTATTACTACTTGTTTAAACAACCTCTTCTTCGATTTGTCTCATTTGTGGAGCAAAGGAGAAAGAGATGGACCCAGAAAGAAAATTATGTGCAAGATGGTCCAGAAGAATGATGGGGGACCTTTTTTTTTTTTTTTTTTTTTTTTTAAGCTCAGCTCATGGTGTCCACATGAACTCCTCCTTGTTGCCTTGGTACTACCACTCATGTGAATTATTGTAGTAGTAGTATGGAGGAGGAGAGTGACGGGATGTAATTATTGTTTTTGCTGATTTTTCCCAAATCCGAATGATACTTTAAACCATTTCCAAAGAAGTTGGAGATTGGCTGAAACCCAAGTGTTGAAAACTATCAAGTGCAACAGAGCATCACCTCGCCATTTTGCAAGGTCGGGGTTTACATCACCAGAGAGTATCACACGGTAGTCAAAAGGAACGTTGATCGGCACTGTGGTAATTGCCTAATTGGGTCTTTTGTAACTTAACTGCTTGGGCTTGTCTGGCCCAGCTTTAGAAAAAAAAAAATGAACACGGACTAGTTTAAAAAGTGCCACAGTATAACATCAGCATATAACCTCATCAATTAGCTACAAATGACACATGAATCCACTTGTTAAATCACACCTGCATGAACATGCAAAATCTCAACAAAATCATCCAAGCACACATACTTCCACAAGTGCTTGCAGTTCCATGACAAATTCAGAAAATGACCGCAACTTGACATATGATGAGCTATCCTTCGACCTATAAACACGATAGTGCAGTCTGAAACAAGATAAGTTCACAGAAAAAGTGCAATCCTAGTGCCAGGCTTCCAAAGCCGCCCAAGTTTTTGGAGATTTTGCCATAAATTACTTCTAGTGGTAGACTAAGGTGCAATCCTAGTGGTATGAAAGGTGGCACACAAACAGATGTAATATGGGTGCAGGACCGCAAAGTCGCGGTTAGGCAGCGACACACCATTACTCTGCTTCTTTCAAAATGAATACTGTGACTATTACTAATAAGTTAGGCCTAGTTCAAAGTTCATAAGAACTGACAACGGTTTAGTCCTCTGTAGGAGTTATAATTAAGAAGAATAGAAGTTTCAACCTCAAGTTGGAGTGCTAAGTGATGTCGAATACATAATAACGCAGAAGTTTCAAAAATGGAAAGATAAACATTCAAAGTGTAATTTTCATTGCTACAAAAATGGAAAGATAAACATTCAAAGTGTTCCCACAATAGTTCATGGTAAACTAACCTTCAAAATACTAGTGTCCCAGAAAAAGGTGCAATCCTAGTGTCAGGCTCTCAAAGCTGCCCAAGGCTTTGAGAGATTTTTCCATAAATTGGGTGAAGGAAGGCTACTGGTAGACAAAAGAACTGCGCTAATAAGGTGGCATACAACAGAGATACTATGGGTGCAGGATTGCAAGTTGCGGTTAGGCAGCAACACACCATTAATCTGCTGCTTTCAAAATGAATTCTGTGACCGTTATTACAACTAAGTTAGGCCTACTTCAAAGTTCACAGGGTAGTTATAATTAATAAATAGAAGTTTAAACCTCGAGTAAGAAGAGTGCTAATTGAAGTCAAACAAATAATAATGCAGGGAGGATTAATAGAAAACATATGGAAGATGCTGCCCTTTGTTTCGTTGTTATTTTTATTGCTACAAAAATGAAAAGATAAACATTCAAAGTGCTCCCACAGTAATTCAGGGTAAAGTCAACTAACCTTCAAGATAAAGATTCAAAATACTCCCCCAATAATTCAGGGTGAGCTAACCTTATCCTGTTAGAAAGTATTAAGCCTCATCTAAACTGCACTTGCTCACAACCCACCGCTAGGAATGATAATTCTTGATAGATATTACAGAAGGTTTCGCCAGAGTAGTACTTCAGTCTATGTCCACCACTACAGTTAGGGTTCTTTCCATATTCAGAATGCTAACCGAAGGTCTTAGTTTTGATAGCAATTGTAACTGGGCCTGAAATTGATGATGATGATGATTCAACAACAACTCGTTAGGTTGATTTTCTACTTGAGAAACAGTCAAATAAGTAAAATATACTCATAAATTTACTAACAAGAACTATGAGAGCTAAATAATTAAGTTCTGGAAACAGGCAAGCTCTAGATGACAGAACGGAGATTACTTACTTGATGATTTCTGAGGAGGTGTTGGAGCAGCTGAAGATGCTGCTGATACTTTCTTCTTTTGGGGCCAAAACGATGGTGCTTTGTCTTTCTTCGTACGAGATAGTGGTGATTTGGATGCGGGTTTTTTCTGTTTTTTGGTGTAAAATGGCGATGACGAATTAGTAGACCGAAATGATGAGGATGGTTTCTGTTTGTCAAAAAGAGATGGAGATGATGGTAGTCTATATTCTTTAGACCAAAATGGTATGGGTGCTGATGATGAAAATGGTGGGGGTGATGATGATTCCTCTTTTTCAGAAAGAGGTGGTGTCGATTGTGCTGGCATTTCTTTTTCTAGTGGTGATTGTGGTGAGGAACAAAGAAAACGAGAGAAAGGTTTCAATTGTGAGGGATGATGAATATAAGTAGGAGGAGAAGAGATATGAGGGTTTGTGATTAGTGTTTTGGTGGAAAGATGTTGAAATGAGGTAGTAGTAGTAGTGAGAGATCGAAAGAGAAGAAGGGAAGATTTCCTCGCCATCATTGCCATTCCTATTGCTTTGGTCTTTCTTTACAAATGCCCCTAGAAACTAACCAACAAGTTGAATCAAATCAGAGCAATCTAAGAAATACTCAATCAAAAACAGAAGCTCCAAATATTTGCTCAGATGAATCCTAGAAAAATATCAAAGAAAAACCAAATTACACTAACCTACTATGATTCTTTGATAAAAACATTGACCTAAAATTCAAACCAGATTCACAATTGACTTAAACCCAACCAGTGATTATTGATAGAGATAATTGATTGAATAAATCCTAGATTTGATTCGTGATGATGGTATTATGGAAATTGGTTTCGAAGAGAAAAAATTTAAAACTTACCTCAAAACCTTCGGAATCCCCAATTCAGATCGAATCGCCAATTTCAGTCGCGAGAGGAGAAAGAGACTGAGAGACCAGTAAATGTAAAACCCTAAACTCTCATTTTTCTTTTTCCTAAACAAGTATAAAAAGCCTGGCACTTTTAGGGCGAACCCGAAAGAATTAGGGGCGACTTTTTTATTCCCAACCCATATACACCGTTAAGGGATGTCCAAAAACGGGGAGAATACGTTAATGCCCTTACACAATCGGAAGCTATTTTGTTCCCGATTATTACAACGCAATCGGAAGTTTGGTAACTATATTATACTACCGATTATTATCGATTTTGTGCCAAACTCGCATCTGGCTTCTATAACAATCGGAAGGGAAATAACCTCACGAGACTACCGATTGTTAAAGTATAGAAATAAGAAATCTTTTGAATTTTGCATTGGTGAGATTTGGGGCTCCTATATAATCGGACGAATAAAAAATTGTCTAAGCTACCGATTTAAAGATTCCCATAATCGGATTGTAAAAGTAACAGTGCCTACCGATTATGGTAGATTTCAAATTTCCCTGCAATCAAGGATTTTCGAAAAAACTCATTTTGGGGCAACCTATAATCGGGAGGTTTGGTAACCTATTTGTCTTCCGATTATGGCTAAATCCAAATCACGAACCACATGGTTATGGTCGGGTAACCTATTTGAGCAATGCTCAATTTGGGGCTTCCAATAATCGGTAGATAATTAGGTGGTATTACCTACCGATTAAAAACCGTTTGACAGATAAAACCAAAGTCGACCTAAATTCAAATTCATTTCATTTTCTTTTCAACTTCAACTTCAACTCCTCTTCTCCTCTTTCCTTCCGATTGCAGAGGAAAACTCTCCCCCTCTCCTCGCTATACATCGTTCATCGTCGAATCGAATCATCGTCGATTATTCTCTATAAAGATGAAAGAAACGGGCGTAAGAAAGCTCAACCAAAACGTAGTGCGCGGTGAGGATCCGAATATTGGATTGCATGCCCGTAATAAAGCAGTTTTAACTCACGAACCCGAAGAACACGAAGACGATGAAGTAGGCGATACTGATAGCCAAACTCTCAGGCAACTTCAAATGGTGCCGATTAGGTAAGATTCTACCATTAATTTGGTTTATATTGCTTCAATTGGACGAATCCATGTTTATTTATTTTAGGGTTTTCGGTTATTACCCAGAATCGGTAGGTTAGGTTTTGTTATAAACTTCCGATTGTGGTCGAACTCTTCATTTCACGAGAAAATTTGTCATATTCGGGTGGTAAAATTTAGGTATCCTACCGATTATATAACGTTTTTCATTACTGAGGCCTAAATCGATCATAATCGGAAGATAATTGTGATTTTTCCTTCCGAATATACTAGGGAAGAACAAGTATTAGAGACGCAATAATCGGGTGATATATTCTGTAATTTACTTCCGATTGTTTAGGCTAACCACTTGATTAGTTTCTGGACACAAAGTGACGCATATTCGGTAGACATTAGTTTTGTGAGGCTTCCGATTGTGTGGCATTCGGTAGGTGGACTTTTTTATGCCTTTCGACTATATGTATTCGGAGGGTTATGTTGAACTTTAGCTTCCGATTTTTGTGTGTAGATAAACATATTCGAACGCCAAAAATTTTCTTTTGTTTCCGATTATACGTATTCGGTAGCTTTAGGTGAACTGATACTTACGATTGAGAGTAATCGGAAGCAATTTGTTAAATCAACCAACCGAATATTTAGTTTCATAACTTTTATTGTACTTTTTTTTTGTTTAGGGATAGGCGAGGTAAAAACATCCAAGATGCAATTGTCTCGGCTAGTGCAAGGAAGGATAGGCGTCGAACCCGACAAACTAGTGCAAGGAGAGCTAGGATCACTACACCGCTTCAAGTGCTCAAGTTGGAACTCAACAAGCAAGCCAAGAAGTTGTTCAACCTAGTGCCCCTCTCATCGTAATCCGGTTCAATCGGTGTTCAACCAAGTGCCTCTCAATCACAACCAATCCAATCAGGTGTTCAACCAAGTGCCTCTCAATCACAACCAATCCAAGAAGGTGTTCAACCAAGTGCTCCACCATCACAACCAATCCAAGAAGGTGTTCAACCAAGTGCCTCTCAATCACAACCAATCCAAGAAGGTGTTCAACCAAGTGCTCCACCATCACAACCAGAAATTGAACTAGAAGCACCCGAAGAAGTAGGACAAGCCGAAAAGAGAAATCCTCCTCGAAAGAAAGCGAAACACCTTGTCCGAGATGAAATGAAGGTGAAGGATATTCCAGAAGGTGTAATCCTTGGGCTGCCGGAGGATGGAGGACAATTGTTATTTGGATACAAAGAATCCTGGGCCAGAGAAATATATGAAACTGAGGTAATGATCGTATCCATTTTATTAACTTATTATGTTTTTCTCCGTAATACTTTTAAGGGTTGTAGTTTTAGGTTATTCTAATTTTATTTTTTAACTTGTCATGTGTTTAATAGTATCATTCCGATGCGGTTCGTTTACTCAAAGCGACCGCCGCACCAACAAAAATGCTAGATTGGCCTTTGGAGGGTGAATGTGAAAGGTTCAAGACCATTATTCCGAATTCAGGGTTGGCCAATGCTGCGGAGAACTCAATGTTGGAACATGACCGGGTGGCTATATCGGCGTTTGTGGAGAGACTTTATCCTGAGACCGACACCTTCCATATGCCGTTTGGGGAGATGACGATAACCCCCAGATGATGTTGAGCAGATTCTTAAACTCCCTGTCCCATGGCAAGGGTGTTAGGGCCGAGTTCACTAAGCGGTTGGAATGGAGGAATCTTTATGATCCGACTAAGAAGTGTTTGGGTTGGGATGAAGAAACATCAACAACCGAGTTCAAAAGATGCATGAAGTATAGAACTAGACAAAGTTCAACATAGGTACTCTGATGGATATGTTCAAGGGCACCAAGGATAAAGAAGAGAAAGGAACTTTAACAGACGAGCAAGTCAACCACGCGGCCACCGCATATCTCCTATGTGTATTGGGATGTGTCATTTTCCCAATACCAAAGGCAATCGTCGACGCCAACCTTTACAACTTCCCGGATCCTCTCGATAAAGTGCATGAGTACTCTTGGGGCACGGCATGCCTTGCTTGGTTGATGGAAGAGTTGAGAAAAGCGTCGAGGCTTGGAATTAGCCAAGTGGCGGAACGTGAGTCCTCATGTATTGTTTATTAACTCCACATACTTGGTTATTTTTTTATTTTTTTATACTATTGATGAATCAATTTCCTAATACTTGCAAAAATGACATTATAGACTTGGATCTACGACCACTTCCCCTATATTGGCCTTGGCCATTGAAAACCCTAAGGGGAGAAAGGTGACCCTATAGGAAGAAAGTACGTCTTCGATGACAACCATTCTAGGACGAAGGAGCATCATCGATTCGTTTGAGGGAGATTTTGGACTCACTTAATGCCCAAGACGTATGCTTTGATCCATACAAGGAATACCGAGCTCACCGGACATATCGCGGGCCTGGGCCCGATTTGGCACTTTATTTTGGACCGTTGTGGCACCCACGGGATATGTGATGTACAATGCCTCAAGGGTGATGCGACAACACTGGTTTTGTGCAAGTTATACCAAAGGAGGAAATCCATGGCAATTTCACTTTGGATCCGGAGCAATGCGAGTCCTGATAAAGATTCTATCACGGTGGTTCACAAGGGTCCACCATCCTCAAATTCCACTGGGATAGAAGGGCGCATTACTTGATCAACCAAGGAAGGGCAGCCAACCAAGGTTTTGAAAATGCTCCCAACTATATGGATTGGTACCGCAATGTTTCTCATATTCGTAATCTGTGATCTTAAAGCAAAGCCAGCTTCGTACAAGAGTATCCTCAAAGAGAAGCCTGCGGGTTTTGATAGATTGGTACGTATTGTTTTGTTAATTTAGTTTAATATTATGGGTCAAAATAGAGTAATAACCGTTTGATGGTATGCTATGTTTTAAAACAGATGAACAGGTTCAAGCGTTTGTCGAAATGGTGCACTGATTGTATAAAGTCCGGAGAGCCTGTTTTAATTGAGAAGATAAAAAAGCACCAACAGCTTGATTGATAACGTTGACAATGAGGAGTATGCATCTCGGTTAGGGAAAAATTGCAAAAGAAACCTACAACCAAGGTGAACAAGAGAACTCGCTTCATCAAGCACTCAAGTTGATGAAACCCATGATGATCTTTGGTCCAAGTCGTATAGCTGGTAAAGGTCCCAAAATCAAAGCAAAAAGGAACAAGTAAAGTTTCGATGTTGTAAACTCTCGATGTTTTTCGTAAACTTTATGGATAACTTTGTTTATGTTGGATTATGTCGGATTATGTCGTTTTCAAAGTTTGTGTCGGAATATTAGTTGTTACGTTATGTTTATGGATTAAGAATAGTTATTTTACACATTTTATGCATTTAACAAATGACTGCAAGCGAATCACATGAAGAGACATGAAAGTGTTGAATTTTGGAACACAATCGGAAGATAAGTTTATATATTAACCTACCGATTCTGGGGATGTTCCATTTTTAGTTAGAATCGGTAGGGTTATATGTTATTAACCTACCGATTTTGGGGATTTTGCAAAATATTTGGTCAGAATCGGAGGATTGCTAATATACGTTTCTCTCCGATTATCATGTGTAAAGAAAACTTGTCTTCTGTATCCAAACAACACCACAATCGGAAGGTAAATGTGCACCTTCACTTCCGAATAACAGTAATCGGTAGGTTTATTTGTAATGTTCCTTCCGAATATTCTATGTAAAAAAACTTTGTTTTCTGTAACCAAACAACACCATAATCGGAAATTAATTGTGCACATTGACCTCCGAATATTGTTAATCGGTAGTTTTATGTTTTGCTAATTTCCGATTATTCTACCAAAAAACAACTATGGTTTCTGTAACCAAACAACACCTTAATCGGAAGGTAACTTTTCACCTTGACGTCCGAATATAGTTAAACGGTAGGTTTAGTTTTTGTTGGTGTTCGATTATTTTGTGTGAAATAACCAATGTTTCCTGGAACCAAATAACACCATAATCGGAACGAAAGTTGACACATAAGATAACCGAATACGTTAATCGGTAGTTTGCTTAACAAAATAAGCTTTCGTTTATGTATAATCGGAAAGTTTTGTTAGTAATAACCCTCCGATTACATCCATTACATAATGTTCAAACGACCTTAACCTTACAATTTCGTCAAAAGCACCTAAATCCATATTCCTAATTGACCATAAAAGTATTAAAAAGATCATAACGTCCAAACACCGCAAATTGTCCTCTTGATCTTGTAACATCCTTCATGTTCAAATCGTTTCAGTAGAGGTCCATATACCGACGATCGGAAGATTTCTCCAAATTACGAATGAGTAACAAGTTAGTACTAACTTATGTTAATGTGAGTCGGAGTTATAAAGATACTTACTCGTTTTCATACGTCCACCAAGAAAAAGCGTCCTAACAAATCGTTCTTCATCTTCAAGTTTGTCAATCTCCTTGTCGACCGCATCCTTTCTCATCTTAATGTCATTGGACGATCTTCGAATTCGATTACCATCTAACGCCTCAAATACCATTAGAATACGGTTCCATAACTGCGCTTGGGATTCCCGTTTGTGGAGCTTGTGAACACGATCATGAGAAGTTACCACAACCCACGCTCTATAAATAGCACAATCTTCTTCTTCGGCAAAAGCAATATCCATGTTTTTGGTTTTCAAAATTAGAACTCAAGAGAGGAAAGAGTTTGGTGCAATTGGGTTGATAGATATGAGTTTCGTTATATAGGTTTAGGGTCCAACGACTCTTTTCTTTTTCCCAAAAACTACAACGGCTATTTCTTAAAGTTGGTTTAAACTGCAACGGCTAATTTGTCGTAGCTGATATCTTGGAAAACCAATAATCGTTAGGTATGTAAGTTAGTATATCTCCCGATTACGGTAGCTTTCAAAATTTTCAAAAAAAATGTTTTTTGAAAAAACTCATTTTGGGGCAACTCATAATCGGTAGGTTGGGTAACCTATTATACTTCCGATTATGGCTGCATCCAAATCACGAACCACATGGTTATGCCTGGCTCTGTACACTCAAAACCTATGGAATTTGGCAAGGGTTCGATCTGGGGCTCCTTACAATCGGTAGTTTATTAAGTTGAGTAGACTACCGATTATAGTAGATTTCAAAATTCATCACATGAAGGATTTTAGAAAAAACTCATTTTGGGGCAACCGATAATCGGTAGGTTGTGTAACCTATTTGGCTTACGATTACGGCTACATCCAAATCACGAACCACATGGTTATGCCTGGCTCTGTACACTCAAAACCTATGGAATTTGGCAAGGGTTCGATCTGGGGCTCCTTTCAATCGGTAGTTTATTAAGTTGAGTAGACTACCGATTATAGTAGATTTCAAAATTCATCACATGAAGGATTTTCGAAAAAACTCATTTTGGGGCAACCTATAATCGGTAGGTTGTGGAACCTATTTGGCTTACGATTATGGCTACATCCAAATCACGAACCACATGGTTATGCTTGGCTCTGTACACTCCAAACCTATGGAATTTGGCAAGGGTTCGATCCGGGGCTCATTATAATCGGTAGTTTGTTTAGTTGGATAGACTACCGATTATGGTATATTTCAAAATTCATCACATGAAGGATTTTAGAAAAAACTCATTTTGGGGCGACCCATAATCGGATGGTTTGGTAATATATTTAACTCCGATTAACGCTGCATCCAAAGCGCGAACCAAGTGGCTATGGCTGGCTGTGTACCCTCAAATCCTATGGAATTTGGCAAAGGTTGGATCTGGGGCTCGTTATAATCGGTGGGTTATATAATTATATACCCTACCGATTATGGTATATTTCAAAATTCATTACGTGAAGGATTTTAGAAAAAACTCATTTTGGGGCAACTTATAATCGGTAGTGTATGTAACCTATTAGGCTTCCGATTATGGCTACATCCACAGCTCAAGCCAAGTGGTTATGGTTGGCCCTGCACCCCTCAAAACGTATGGAATTTTGGCCAGGGTTGAATACGGGCTCCTTATAATCGGTAGTCTTACAAGTTGGATAACCTACCGATTATAAAAGAGATTATTAGCCGAAGTATCTACACAATAATCGGTAGGTATAGTGTCATTTTAACCTACCGATTGTATGTTTACCTACCGATTATGGTGTTGGCTACCGATTATGTAAGGGCATATTGGCCATTTCGAAAAATCGAAGATAAGGGATAGCTTAGATTTACGTTTGGGTGACCTTTTTTGTCTTTTAGTGTCGCCCCTAATTCTTTCGGGGTCACCCCTAAAAATGCAAGGATAAAAAGTCCTTGGACACTACTAAACCAACCACCACATTATTTGATAAGGGGCACCTAACAGCTGACAGAGAGGTCCGATCAGTCCTCCGTTGGAGTTTTAAAGTTGCTGCATTGGTGCCCGGCCAAAGTGAAATGATAAACATTTTTATTGCTAGCTTACTCTCCCAAGGCTTAGTCCTATGGGCTAGATATCTAGCAGCTAGATTGGCCATCCACGTCAGCATAGGCAACCTCCTAACCCCTATGGGATGGCCAATCTAGCAGTGAAACGTCAATAGAACAAATTGAACGGCCGAACAATAAAGCGTCCAGGTGAACGCCGAATCAAGCAGCGTTTGACTTGGTCAGCTATGTTGGAACGCTGAACTGATCAGCGTCCAACGCCGCTCCATTCAGCGTCCAAAAAAAAACGTTATCTCCACAGAAACTCGACCCTTCTTCCCCATTTTCACTTCTCACTCATCTTTCCCCTATTTCACCCGAAAATGCATGTCCAACTTCACGAGTTCTAGAATTTTTTTTGCAAATTCCTTCCGTGGGTTTATTCTACTTCGTATTTGTGATCGATTGAAGGTGGTTTTGTGCGATTCCATCCACGAAATCATTCCAAGTAAGAAATTTAAGTTTTAGGTTTAAAGTTTTATGATTTTTGGTGCGATTTCATTCAAATTGTTGATTGATATTTCGTATTTAGATGATGTAGACGATATGTGTATGGTTTAATTTGATCATTTGTGATGAATTTTTTTTTTGGGATTTAATTTGATTATTTGTGATGAACAAAAAATAAATTTTGATTTTTGTGATGAAAATGATAATTCGTATGATGTTTGTAGGTAAATTTGCATGATAATTTGATCATTTGTATGATGAAAATGAATGATAAAGAATTATTTTTGATTAGTTTGTGATGAAAATTTGAGACGGATGAATTATTTTTGATTAGTTTGTGATGAAAATTTGATAATTTAGTTTGTATGAATTAAAATGAATGATAATTTAGTTTGTATGATTAAAATGAATGATAATTTAGTTTGTATGGATGAAAATGAATGATATTAAAACTAAAATGATGATTTAGTTTGTATGGATGAAAATGAATGATATTGATATTTTTTTCCATCTTTGTTATTGATTGTAGTGTGGATGAAATGCTAGATGGGTTGGGTATAGTTTCATCATGGAAATGTGATGGACATGTATGTCACGATGTTACGAAAGACCCTCGCAAAGTAATCTTTAGAGGTAGTTTCAAAGACATTGAAAAATATTATAAGATTGTAGTGCAAGAAAATCCAGTAGCACAACAATTTTGTGATAATTGTGGCTTTTCCTCTGTTTTTGAGTTTGATTTCGCCAATGGGGATAGAGCCTTAGTTGAAGCCATAGCTAAGAGATGGTGGAAAGGTACCAGGAGCTTTCATTTTCGGGAGTTTGAGATTGGCCTCCTTTCTTTAGATTGGTACATGTTAACGGGAATTCCCACTAGTGAACCTAGTAAATGGCCAGTAGTTATGCCGCAGTTGGGTAGTGACCTAACATATCTTGCTTTGGATGATTTGTATTTATCGGATATCAAAAATCATGGTGCATGAGACTCTAAGACTAATACATTTTCCTTAGTTGTCTTGAAAAACTACATTGAAAGTAGAGAAGGCCAGAATAATATTGAATGTGCAGTGACATTGACATGAGCATTCTTTATGTGGTGTTTTGGTCATTTTCTTCTAGCGCATTCTTCTGGAAAAGTAGATAAACGTTGGGTTTTGTTATTGGATGACTTGAATATAGTTGGGGAATATGATTGGGGTCTAGCTTCGTTAGGTAATAGCTATAAATATCTCGACGATTGGTCAACCAGGGGTACAAATTTAGTTGGCATGGTTGTGGTACTTGAGTATTGGTACTATTACTACTTTCGCAACATGCAACCCTTACTTTGTCAGACACCTTCTGGTCATTATGATGTTTTCCCAAAGATTTGTCTCTTCAAGAAAATTAGGATTGCATCAAGGAAGAGAGGACATCGAGAAGGCCAGAAGGATACGATGAAACACTCAGTCAAAAGCTCAAGAATACAGATTGACACTAGAACAAGGGAATCATGAATTTGGCAACCATGAGCAGAGAGTCAGTATGCTGCGGGGGACCAATATGAGTATGCACTAGAGGTATCCAAAAAGAGGGTTCTTTTTTTTCACTTTGAAAATCGCACAAGAGTTAGTTGTTACTTGGCGGAGAGATTCCCGAGGCAGATTACATGTGAGATTGTAGTCCCGGCAAATCCTCCAAATTTGGAAACAATCGATGTAGATGATATTGTAGTAGAGGTCAATGACTATTATACAGTCACAGAGGATCAATATAACACTTGTTGTTTATGGAGTGTTATATTTTGTGTATTTGTTGTTTATAGAGTGTTATGATTTATTTTTATGGAGTGTTTTTAAGTTTTTATGGAGTGTTAATACTTTATTTATTTGTTGTATTAAGTACATTATGCATGGAGCTTTGAGAAGAATTTTGTTTGGCCTTCCGGATAATGAAGATGATATTGAGACGAATGTTATAGCAGTGGCTACACTTTTGGAGACTCAGAGGAGGCGGGAATACATCAACCCGTCCCCGAATGAAGTCAAGACCCGTCGAGAACAAAGTGCATGAAAAACATGTAGATGCGAGATGCTCGTATGATGCATCAATACTTCAACTTCAAATGTATGTATGGGCCAAAGAAGTTCAAAGGTCGGTTTGCTTTGCCCCGTCCACTTTTTTTGATAATTTTAGAGCAAGTTTGTGATTATGACCATGATTTTGGCCAAAAAACGGATGCTTGCGGTATTCCTGGTCATAGTCCATTTATGAAAATGATTGTCGTCATGAAACATTTTTCCAAAGGCATTGCACAGGATTCCTTAGATGATTACTATTATGCTATGAAGTTTATGGATGCAATTATTTGGATTTATAATGGTCGATACATGCGTCAACCTACCGCTCAAGATACGGAAAGGATTTTAGTAGAAAATGAAGCTCGCGGATTTCCTGGTATGCTTGGTAGTGTCGATTGTTTTCACTGGGCATGGAGAGCATGTCCAATGGATCAAGCAGGTTCCCACATCGGCTATAAGCCATATCCCTCGGTTATTTTGCAGGCGGTAGCTACATATGATAGATGGATCTGGCATTCCTATTTTGGATTAGGTGGGCAGAACAATGATCTTAATGTCTTGCATGCTTCGGGTTTGTTCGATAGACAACTTCTTGGTGTAGCACCTCCTTGTCATTATCAAATCAATGGAAAGAATTACGAGCAGAGGTACTACCTAGGAGATGGTTCATATCCCATGTATGGTTGCATCGTGCAAGCATACAAACCCGCCTCAAACATTAGAGAAGCTCTATTCAATCAATACCAAGAAGCAAAAAGGAAGGACATAAAACGTGCATTTGGTGGTCTTAAAGGTAAGTTTGTCATTATATTAAGACCTTGTCGTTATTATAAAAAATCGGACATGAAGGCAATTCTGAGGGGGTGCTTGATAATGCACAACATGTGTGTTGAGGAGGAATATCGCAATGCGGATTGGGGGAGGATCACGGGAGATGAACCTCAATCGCCAATTCAAGGAAATGTAAGGCTAGCTCCTCATGTATTGTACAACCCTGCGATTTGGGGACAACTTCGCTTGGAACTCACTACACACATATGGAACCGACACAGAGAAGGTTTGGGACAATGTTCTTCATCTTGTTTATCTTCTTCATTTCACCAAACTTCCAATCAATGCGCTCATGAACGGAGTCTCCTTTGTTTATCTTCTTCTTTGCCTTCAAATTTTCCTTCCCTTGAACTTTTCTTGGTCTTCTCTTTGGAGGTTTGATTTGATTAATATCCAAAACTTGTAGACTTCTTTGATTTTTACCTATTTCTTGGGCTATTTTGAGTTTCCTCCCCTCTAAAGATCGCTAATTAGCGTTTCCTCCTCAAATAGATTAAAATTAGTGTTTCCTCCCATCGTTAGTTTTTCCATCCATTGCTCAGTTAGCTGAGTCAGCATTAATTTACACTCGAAAAACAGGTACACGTGTCGCGTTGACTACCTAAAATACCCTTTAGTTTTTGTTTTGTTTTTTTAATCATCTCTAAATGTAGTTACAATCTATCTCCCCACATATACTGGTCGAGCTATTCTCCCAAATTCAGAAGCTTCAACCAGTTGTTGCTCATGTCCTTTTGACTCTCCTTCACATCGATGGAAGCAGTGATGATGGTTTAACAATAACAAATTTGGGGGTTCTCACATGGATCTGTTTTGGGGTTTTCATGTGATACGGAATTGAATTTTTGAAGAGAAACTCTACAGAAAAAAGACCAAGAAAAAATTGATAGATTCAAAGTTGGGTTGATTGTTTTACCGTATGAATTAGATGGTTATAGTATCAGTAACAATGGTGGATTTGATTTCTGGGGTTAATTGAAGTTTTGGTGTTGATTAATGGTGATGTTGGTGTTAGATTGATTGGTGTTGTTAGATTCAAGCAGCAACAACATAAAGATATGGGGAATTTCTAATCGGTGAGGATTTGGTCGTATTTGACCTGAATTGTATGTCGGAAAATTAGATCTGAGTTATCTGCAGTTCAAACAAATGATGAATGTATGGGTTTGGAGACGGTATGTGGACTGTGTGTTTGGTTAATTTGTATCTGCTGAGGGTTCTAGTGCAGTGGTGTGTGAGATTGGGTTTTACCCAAATATGGTGTTTGATATCATTTGGCATGGTTTTGAATGTGGATGGATGATGATTCAATTGATCTGGGCAGGTAGTACCGGTGTTAAATGGTGGTGGTGGATAGAAGTTTATGTGATCCCAAATAAGAGGTTCTTGATCGAGAAGAACACCCAGGAACACGAGCATAAATTGGGGATAGCTTTAATGGACTGAAAGTGAGTTGAATTGAAAGTCAGGGAGAAGATATCAGGTGTCGTTGATTTGTTCTTTGGTGTTGGTAATGGGTATTTTAGGAAGATCATGGAAAAAATGCACAGTCTACGCCACGCGTGTACAGGTGTTGACTAAGCTAACCGAGCAATGGATGGAAAAACTAACGATAGGAGGAAACACTAATTTTAATCTATTTGGGGAGGAAACGCTAATTAGCGATCTTTAGAGGGGAGGAAACTCAAAATAGCCCTTATTTCTTTATAACATTCACATATCTTATTAAGGGCCGATTCAAGCACCACTCCAGAAAAATCAAGTTGGGTAGCCAAGTCAAGTTGGGATTCAAACTTTGCCATTTTGAAAGATAATAAGATAGAAATTTTTTGTGTAAAAAATTTGGTGTAATGTTAGTGTGATTTTTGGCCCTTTTATAGCGGTGGAGAAAGAGCCGTTGGAGGTTTCAAATCCACCTAACGGTTGAAACTACACCGTTACCGATTTAGTTGGCACCGCTACCGGTCGAGACTACACCGCTACCGATTTAGACTAGACTGCTAGGTGGAGGCTCGATCGCTTAGAGTTTTTACCATAATGCCGCGGCCAGCTGACATGGAAAATGGATGGGTTTGCCATTTGCAATAGGAACCGGCCTTAAGATGAATTATTGTATCGTTCCTATTACTTCTAGGAGATGCTACACCTACCGATTTTTTACCCCACAAACTCCATAGAGAGGAAAATAGACGGATGATGGTGCATTCTTAACAAACATTAGAGGTGGAAATTTTGATCGGAATAAAAAATCCGTCCAGCTGGCACTTGCGATTGATTTTGGGTACCCACCCCCACAATGTTGGGCACATCACGTTGGTATCCATATGTTTTTCAATAAGCCGGAGCAGTCAAACCGGAGGACCAAAACAAGTGCAGTCAGGGTGTACAGTAGCATTCGGAAAATAAGCCGGGAGATTTAGCGACTTCCTCACTGGACCGAGTGTTAGCTCAATGGCAGGGTGACGCGTGTTGATACAATTGGCGGGAAATTTGAAATTTGTTTGAAAGGCAGAGCAGAGAGAAAGAGTCACTCACGGGTTTGGAAACGCGAAAACCCAAAATCTATCATCATCGTACTCCTCCTCCTCCTACTGAACGACACGATACCCCCACTGTTTCGTTTACTCATCAGGCAGAGAATACTTTTTGAGTCTTTGACTGATCTCTCTCTCTCTCTATCCCAGGATCCGAATCCAATCCAGTCCAGCTAATAAGACAAGACTCATAAAAGAGGAGAGAAGACTACTAAAACCCCCTCTCCCTTGTTCTTCTTCTTCTCCAACTTAAAATTTCTTTCCTTCTCTGCTGATACTCTCTCTTGTCTTTTGTGTTGTTTCAGGTAGAATAGAGATAGTTGTTGCTTGATGATGGACTGATGATCAGCTTAACATTTGCTTGCTTAAAATACTGCTTTTCTTCCAGGTTATTCACTCAAAATCATCCTCCATCCATTCTTTCAACTTTGTTTTTGATTTTGTGTGCTGGTTTCTTATAACTTAGTAAGTTTGTTTTCCTTTAAGTGAAACTAACTTTAGATCTCATCTTCTCTTTCTGAATCTACTAGGAGCAGCAGCTGGTTTTAGTTTCTCTCTCATCAAGGTTTTTACTAATCTTAACTTTCCCTGTTCCTCTCTAATTTTTTTTTTTTTTTTTTTTGATCAGAAATTTTATTGTTTCAATGTACATATTCTTATTATATTTTGCATCTGTTCCTTCTAACCTGAGCTTCTGAGTACATTTTTGTTTTCCAGGTCTTTAACAACCTCACCCTTCTAAACCCCCTTCCTTACTTTATCTACTCACTATAAGATTGATTGTCTTAGTAGTTAATTACCTCATGTTTCTTCTGATACTCTTTCTTGTTTTTGTTGCTGTGTTGTTTCATATAGTTGTTAATGATGCTAGACAGACAGACACTAGGATTTTGCTTACTACAGCTGAGGTTGGTTCCCAATTGATTCACAGAAAATGTTTCAATTACTCTTCTTATAAGTTCTTTTACTCAATATCAGCTCTCAACTCTTTGAGTGATACTAATTTTCTGTATCATCTTCTCTTTGGTTTCACTACACAGGGTTGTTTGCTGCTGGAAAGAAACCCATGGCATGGCATGGGCAACTCTACTCTGGATTTTGATTCCGAGGTTACAACTACTACTAACTTGCCCCCTTTTCTTTCAATATTCTTCAGATATTTTTTTGTGCATTTCCTTGATTTTTATTCTAATGGTGCTTCTACTTGATTGCTGCATTTAATATCTGGTCTAAGATCTATTTGTTGCTTCAAAAAAATTGGGCTAAGGGATTCTTGTTTTGTGTTCTTTAGTGTTGTTTCAGATTGTTGATAATGACGCTGGACAGATGAGGATTCTTACTACTGCTTTGAGGTTGGGCTTCGTAGACATTTATTATTTTGCTGAACTAGTCTTGTTTTGGCAAAATTGGTTTTCAGTTTAACAAGTGATATTATACATGTAGGTTTACAGAAAATGGGTTTTCATTTTCCTAATTTGTGTTTGGTTGTTCTTCTGTAGGTACATAGCTAGCAGCACGCATCTATTCTACCTCCAGCTAATGGCGCTCAGTGTCACTCAGCCATCATCTTGCAGTTCAAGATGCTGCCAAAAACAGTATCTCGGAACGCTGTGAGTTGGAAGTACTGATAGCTGGAACCCTGTGAGCCATGAGACTGTGAGCCGAAGATTTGTGTGTCAATAGCTGTATGCCAAAGCAGTGAGGTGAGCTGAAGGTATGTATTCTAACCTCCTACTCTAGTGTTCACCAACTTCTTTCTTATAGAGCCTCAGAGTATCATTTTTGTTTTCCTCATAGGTTTGTATATGTGACTCCAGCGAGATATTGACGCAGAATATGTGTGTGCTTGGAATTTGAACAGCCTGCCACTAGGGTAAGATTGATAAAAAATAACCCTTTTTAAATCTTTTCTTGTTGCTAATGAGACAACTATTCCATCTTTTAAATTCAAAACTTATGTTGTATATGCTCATATAAAACTGTTTTTTTTTTTTAAATCTTTGATGAGGCAGTGATGATTTATATAAAATAAGGTTTCAGACTTTGAATAATCTTTCTCCATCAATATCGGGTGGCAACTACGGTGACAGTTCTTTTGAAAAAGCTGAATGGAGGTGATTCTCCATTCTTCTTCCTTCATTTGAGCGACCGTTTTTGTCGCCTTGGGTGGCAACTAGGGTGACAGTTCTTTTGAAAAGCTGAATGGAGGTGATTCTCCATTCTTCTTCCTTCATTTGAGCAACCTGGTGACAGTTCTTTTGAAAAGTTGAATGGAGGTGATTCTCCATTCTTCTTCCTTCATTTGAGCAACCATTTTTGCCGCCATATTGGAGGAGATAGACACCTCTCCCTGTCTGACTAAAAACATATCTGAGCCTCCTCTTCCTAAAAAACCTATATTAAGGGTTATGTGAAGAGTCATGTATTGTAAGTATATAAGGACACAATTTTTATTGTTTCAATTCCAAATGTACATATTCTTTCTTTATTTATACATTTATTATGTTTTGCTTCTGTTCCTTTCTAACTTGATCTTCTGAGTACTTTTTTGTGTTGCAGGTCTTTAACAAGCTCACCCTTTTTAAAACCTCCTCCCTACCTTCTTACTTCAAAATTTTCTTAGTTACCTCCTGTTTCTTCTGATACTCTTTCTTGTTTTTGTTTCAGGTAGTTATTAGTGTTAGACAGACACGAGGAATTTGTCATAGTCATTCACAGAAAATGTTTTCAATTTTTCCATCATTCAATCTGGTTTCTTGCTGATTTTACGGGTTTCTTTGAATGAAACTAACTTTAGGTATGATCTTCTCTTTGGTTTCACTTCACAGGGTTGGTTGCTGCTGGAAAGAAACCCATGGCATGGAAAACTCCACTCTGGAATTTGATTTCGAGGTTACTACTACTACTACTAACTTACCCTTCTCTTTCGATATTGTTTTGTGCATTTACTTGATTTTTATTCTTATGGTGTTTCTACTTGATTGGCGTGTTTAACGTCTTGTCTTAGATCTGCTTGTTGCTTCAAAAAAATTGGGCTAATGGCTTCTTGTTTTGTGTTCTTTAGGGTTGTTTCAGATTGTTACTGATGATGCTAGACAGAGATGAGGATTGTTACTACTGCTTTGAGGTTGGGTTTCGTAGTCATTTGTTCTTGAGATAATGTTATTATTTTATTGAACTAGACTTGTTTCGTCAAAGTTGGTTTTCAGTTTAAGAAGTGATATTATACATGCAGTTTACGGAAAATGGTTTTTCATTTTGCTAATGAGTGTTTGGTTGCCGTTTTGTAGATACACAGCTGGAAGCACACTTCCATCTACCTCCAGCTAATGGCACTCAGCGATCGTCGCACGGCCATCGATGCACTGCCAAAAACAGTGACCTGAAATTCTGTGATGCCGAAATGCTGTGATCCATTAGACTGAGCCAAAGAATTGTGTGTCAATAGCTGTATGCCAAAGCAGTAACCGAAGGTATGTATTCTAAACTCCAGCTCTAATGTTCACTAAATTTTGCGTAGATTTCAGCTCTCAACCCTCTGTCAGATCTAATCTTCTCTTTGGTTTCACTTCACAGGGCTGGATGCTGCTGGAAAGAAGCTAATGGCAAGGCATGGGAAACTTTGTTTTGGATTTTGATTTTGAGGTTACTACTACTAGCTTAACCTTTTCTTTTGATAATCTGGTTATGTTCACTGATTTTTTATTCTTCGTAATGTGTTCAGATATATATCACATTGTTCCTAATTGTTTTCTTCAGAAATGCCTATTCTTATAATCTCATTCCTCTGAAAGTGTTTGTTGCTTTGTTTTGTGTTCTGTAGTGTTCTTTTAGATTGTTGATAATGATGCTAGACAGAAATAAGGATGCTACTACTGCTTTGAGGTTGCATTTCTTTGTTCCTAATGTTAGTCTTGTTTGGTCAAAGTTAGTTTCCAGTTTACAAATTAATAAAATATTATGTCAAAGAAAAAAGTTTTCATTCTACTAATGTGTGTTTGGTTGTTATTTTGTGGGTACCAAGCTAACATCAGATACCTACCTACCTACCTGCAGCTAATGGCGCTCAGCTATCGACACTCAGCCATCGTGCAAAGCGGTAGGCACACAACAATCGATACACTGCCAAACACAGTGGCCTGAAATGATGTGAGGCCAAACGCTGATCCGAAAGGCTATGAGCCGAAACACTGAGCCAAAGAGTTGTGTGCGAGTACCTGTATGCCAAAGTGGTGAGCCTAAGGTGTGCATATTAAACTCGAACTCTTAAGGTTCACTAAATTTTGCATAGAATCCTTTCTTAGTAGAACCTCAGAGTATGTATCTTTTGTGCAGGTTTCTCTGGTAACTCGATAATGAGAATGTTTGACGCAGAACGCTTGCTTGAATTGAACAGCCTGCCACTAGGGTAAGTTTGAACTGAAATAACCCTTTTTAAATAGTTGCTATAGAGATTGTTATGTGAAGAGTCATGCAATTATGCAAGGGAATGTGTTTCAGATCCAAAGGTACATATTCTAAACTCTTGACTCTACACTTGTTCTATTTTGCATAAGATCCTTACTAACTTGAGCGTCGGAGTTTTTTGTTTTTGTTTTGCAGGTCTCACCTTATTCCCACTACTGATTCAGTAATAGAAGTTGTTAATGCTGGTGCCTGCTTAGCATTTCACATTACTGAGTAATTATCTGAGGGACTATTTCTTATTGTTTCAGTTCCAAAGGTAAAACGTTCTGACCTCCAACTCTACGTTTGTTACATTTTGCATAAGATCCTTGCTAACTTGAGCTTCGGAGTTTTTTGTTTTTGTTTTGCAGGTTTCGCCTTGATCCCAGGACAAATACTGCAGTATAAGTTGCTGATATGTGATACTGGCGCCCTGTGGTCTCTTCAACACATCCAAAAAGGCCACATTAAGGAACATTTTCCATCTTTATATCACTGATTAAGGAACAACGGCAGAGCCAAAGCTTTCTTCTTCAAAGAAGGCGAGGTGAACACAATAGTATTTAATGGGATTGAGCGTCAAAGGCTCCAACAGTCGTTACTTGATTTGTTATGTGTTTTCAGTACATTGAGAAGGCTGGGTTAGGTTATCTACTGTTGAGGTATCCGGCTTGGTATAAGAAAGTGTTGAGCAAGAGGGAGAATCACACTCATTTTGTTCGAGCAAATTAGATCAAGTAATGTTAATTAACATTATGGTTGTGGGTGCTGATATATCAATATAACGCGAAACTCTTTATTTTCAAGTTTTTACTTCTTCTCATGGTTAGTTTTAGAACAGGCGCATCTGCTCTACCTAATTCAGTTAATAATGTCTTCCAAGAGAACCTGGATGCTAATTTTTACTGAGTTTAAGAAGTTATGAAAACTCAACTTTGGATTGTGGATTGATTTTTGGAAAATTACTCTTGAGTTGAAGAATTCATAAGACTATGGTGTGAGAGTACATGACAATAATACATTTATAGGGGTACTAATTTGTTTGGGGCGTGATGTTTTGTATTATATATGAAAGTTTGGTACATCCCCTAGCAAATAGACATACTTCTATCACTGACCAGTTCAGGTCCAGTCTTCACTGTCCACACTCCACACAGGTACCAGTAGTACTAGAACAAAATGACAAATACCCACTTCCTCCCCACTCACTCACATCATTATGCTCTTTCCCTCCTGAAACACACCTATTGTACTCACTGCTCACAAAAAACAAAAGACCCATCTCACCTGCAACTTCCTTAAAAATATGCTTCACTGCATCGTTCAACCTCTGAAAAGCAACACAATTGAATCAGTTGTCCTCCTCCTCAACCAACAATACCCCCTCCCCTCTCTTTGAAAATCTCCTCACTGAATCCCAACACCACCACACCTCTGCAGACTCTTCCTTTTGAGAAAAACCACTAAAACTTAGCCCTCATCAGAAACAACTCCATTGAAAATGTCTATCCTTCCCTGCACTGAATCTCTCAAAAGAAAGACTACTACTACTACTGATTCTTCTTTATCTTCAACTTCATCAGCTGTGAGAGCGAGAACATCTCCTCCTGGTCATCGTAATCAATTATCTATTTATCTTAACAGTGAGTGCAGAAGTTCCAGAGATGATATCTTCAGAGCACTTCCTCAGAACCCTCACTTCAAGCCTCTAGACAAGTACTGTGAAGGTGTTCGACAAGGTTTCAAGTTTGGGTTAGATCTAGTTTTCATCGACCTTGCAGAGACATTTGTTAACGTGGGCAAACTTCTGGAGTTGTCAAGAGATGATGTGCAGAAGATGAGTGCACAGCTATCAGAACTGGAGGAGATGGGTTATGACTGTACCAAGTTATGGGGACGATTTGATACTGTAAGAACATTTTTAGCAGAAGAAAAGGTTGCTAGGCTGAAAATGGAAAAATTCAGCTCAGAGAAGAAAGACAAACAAGTTAAAGCAGCTTTAACACACACTAGGATTTCTGGATTGGAATCTGAGCTGAACAAGTTGGAAGCTTCTTCAAAGAAACTAGAGGAAGAAATTCAAGTCCTCAAGGCTACGGAGATGAGCTACACCCAAGAAAGAGTGAAGATCTTGCAGGAATGGACATCTGCTGCAACAGCTCCATGGAAGTAGCAGTATCACACCAAATGGGGTTCTGGTGATGATATGGTCTGTTTTCTTAGCTGTTTAAAGTAGTTTTGAAATTTGGAGGTGTAAACTGGACTTAATGAATATGCTAATCAACTTTCATGGAGTATTACAGATTTTCTTTCTTGATATGTCTTTCAATTCAATAGTCTGTTAGTATTAGTTGCCTGAATGAATGAACCAATGATTCTACTTCAAGTTTTTCAGTTCAATGTGGCATGGTTTAGCTTTGACTGAATACCAATCATGAATTGACTGATCAGCTGGTGGAGGAATTCAGTTCAATTTAGCTTCGACTCCACCAAGCATTTCACATTTACCTGCTCTACCGCATAGAGCCTTGGAGTTGGACCATCTAATTAGCATTTCCATTTTGCATCAAGATCATAATATGTAAATGTATTTGGATTTCGGACCCACACCAAAAATTCAGTTACAGACAAAAATAGAGTGTGTGTCTCTAGGAATCAGTTTTGCACCAGCACACATTTTTGCCCTGTTGGTTCAATTTTGAAGAGAATGACAAAAAATGCTGGAAGAGCTCCACATCTCTCTGTAGATTCTGAAAATGGTGCATACTCTTCTTTGTTTTGAGAAGAACCACTAAACACCTTACACTTTTGAGAAGCCCTCACCAGAAAACTCCATTAAAAATGTCACCTATCCTTCCTTGCACTGAATCTCTCAAAAGAAAGACTACTACTACTACTACTACAGATTCTTCTTTATCTTCATCTTCATCAGCTGAGAGAGTGAGAATGTCTCCTGGTAATCATCAATCTCTTTGTCTTAACAGTGAGTACAAGAGTTTAAGGGATGATCTTTTCAGAGCAATTCCTCAGAACCCACACCTCAAGCCTTTAGATAACTACTACTGTGAAGGTGTTCGAGAAGGTATCAGAGTTGGGCTAGATGTGGTGTTCATTAACCTTGCTCAGACATTGGTTAACTTGGGTAAGATTCTTGAATTATCCAGTGATGATGTACATGAGATCAGTGCACAGTTATTAGAACTGGAGCAAATGGGTTATGATTGTTGCAAGTTATGGGGACGATTTGATACTGTAAGAACACTTTTAAAGGAAGAAAAGGTTGCTAGGATGAAGATAGAGGAATTTACTTCAGAGAAGAAAGACAAACAAGTTAAAGCAGCTTTAACACATATTAGGATTTCTGGATTGGAATCTGAGTTGAAGAAGTTGGAAGCTGCTTCAAAAACCCAGGAGGAAGAGATTGAAAAGCTGAAGCTTTCAGAGATGAGCTACATTGAAGAAAGAGTGAGGATCTTGCAGGAATGGACATCTGTTCCAACAGCTCCATGGTAGTATGTTAGTTGTTTAAAGAAAGTAGTTTTGAAATTTGGGGATGTACTAATCAACTTTCATGGAGGTTTAGGAATTTTCTTTTCTGATTTTATCTTCAAGAATTGTTGTGATTCAGTAGTCTGTTAATATGACGTTGTTTTTTGTTTTAACTGTTTCCTGTAAAGCTTATCAATCTGCTGAGGAACAACAAATGCGTGTCTAAAACCACTTCAAGTCGATCTCATCCCCATTTCAAATTATGAATATGCATTCATGAGTTACAGACATTGCATTACAGTATAACTGGTGCACGCATCATTCATTTCAGTGTGAAATGGTTGAGAACACCCCTTCGCCTGAGTGAAAGGACCAGTAAGCCAGACGAAAACCTCCACTGGAAATTGAATTCAAGCTAATCGCATTCTACAGCAAGCTTTACAAACATTATCCCCTTAACTAAAACCAGAAGGAAAAAAAAAACTTGCCCAAATTCCAGGGTAGGATTCTTGCTAGGCTGAAGTACCCATGCTAATATGGTGGCCAATACAGGAAAATATTACGCAGGGGTCTGGTCGCAGGACACCATTAGCCTGCTCTCAATATGAGTATCGTGACACTTCCACCCTAAAATAGGCTCAACACAAAGTTCATAGAATCTGACAGAGGCTTAGTCCTCCAGATAATCATGACATTTAAGAACATTAGAAGTTCAAATTCTAGCCACATGTAAAAACACAGATTGAAGACAAATGAATTATAATGAAGATATAACTAGCAGAAAACATATGGACGTTGCTCTAGTTTGCTACAGTGTTACATTCACTGCTACAGAACTATGAAGATAAAAGCAATCAAAGTACTCCCACAGAATATTTCAAGGTGAACTAACCTCTACTATACCCTAATAGGGATTGATTATTAAGCCTTCGCCTAAACTGCACTTACTCAAGAGCCGCCATTACAAACATAATATTATTCGACCGACTAACATTGCGGAAAGTTTGGTAAGAGTAGTATGTTCAAAACAATAATTAAGCTTCCTCGGATCTTCAGAATGCTAACCTTGGCCATAGCATTTACAGTCGAACGTAGAATCTTTATATCCCCGGCAAAGGTTGACAAAATGGTGACAAACATTCATCTACAACAAAATCAAATTCCAATTCATTCAGTTGTAATCAGAACATTCATCGAATTCTTGCGAGTGATATAAGAAGCTTGTAAAGCAGATTACCTAGCAAATGGCTTAAATGTGAGAGTAACTACATGTCTTCCTGGAATTGTCTTTGATTTCTCAACATTAATACGATGATCATCGCGTGATCCTACATTCAAATAACAAAATAACACCCATCAAATCACTACTACTAAAATATATGGCAGCTAACAATTCATTTCTGTGAGGAAAAAACAACAAACAGTAAGCGTACAACAGATATTGAGAAATGACCTTTTTCCCTGGGAGGTAATCTTGATCGTATGGATGGTTCATCATCTTCAGAACGATGATATGCTGGTGGTTTCTCTTTCGATGAAGAAGACAGGAACCGAGAAGAAGAACAGGACGAGAGAGGTCTAATTGGTGAAGTAGTGAGAGATCGAAAGAGAAGAAGCGAAGATTTCCTCGCCATCATCGCCATTCCTATTGCTTTAGTCTTTCTTTACAAATGCCCCTAGAAACTAACCAACAAGTTGAATCAAATCAGAGCAATCTAAGAAATACTCAATCAAAACAGAAGCTCCAAATACTTGCTCAAATGAATCCTAGACAAAATTTGAGCTAAGAAAAAAATCAAACCCACTATGATTATTTCATAAAATCATTGCCCTAAAATTCAAACCAGATTCAGAGTTGGGCAGAAGGACTTGAACCCAATCAGTGATTGCTGATAGATTATATGGGATGTACAGATAAATCGAATAAATCCTAGATTGATTCGTGATGGTATTATGGATGATATTCATTTCAAAGGAAAAAACTCACCTCAGAACCTTCAGAAACCCAAATTGAGATTGAATCGCCAATTTCACACGCGAGAGACAGACCAGTAAAAAACCCTAAGGTTTCATTTTTCAAGACTAAAAGAGCACCTAGTTCGATCAAGCCAACCACTACTTGATAAGGGGCACCTAATTCGAGTCACTTTTCTGCCAGCTGCTGTCCACACTGGGTAATTTCACGGCAAGTTTAGTGTCTAAAATGCTGCCCAAGTCTCTTTTTTTTAGAGATCTTAATTGCTAGACCTAAGTATTGCATTAACATGTCGACTGACCACTACTATTATTGATCCACCTGTGCAGGCAGACATGGAATTAGACAGGCAGGCAAAGCAAAAACCCAAACTTCTAAGCACAGATGAGGATGCTTCTCCTCTACAACAAGAAGAAAGAAGGAAAAAACTTTTCAAAATAAACACTGTGTGAGAACAAAGAAGACAAGAAGTTTAAAACAATAAAATCCTTGGTTTCCTCCTTTATAACCATTTCTACTGAACTACTCTTCAAGTTTTATAAGCAAGAACTTTAATCTACTGAACTACACTTGAAGTTTGTGAAACAAAAACTTTAAAACACAGGACACCCAAGTGTTATGGCAGCACTACAAACTAGACATACTCGAAACCTCATCTCCAACATCACTTAGTAGCTTAAACTTGGGGGATAGATGACTGATTAGTTGTTCTTGGTGCTGTAAAGCCTTTCTACAATTTGGTTCAGTCTTGCAACATCAGCACCAACCATTTCGTCAGCCTTTTTCCCATTTTGAAAGAAGTGAATTGTTGGCTGCAAAATATAAAAAAGAACAAGAAAGGAAAAACCTTCATCAGCACTTCATCCATCAAGGGAAGTGTTAAAAATTCTGGGGAACAAAGACAAGGTAAATTCCATTAAGCATATATTATAAGATTTCAATTGTTGTCTCACCAACCTAAAATCAAAGGATTTAGACCTCCATAAGTGTTACGAAACCATTCAAATGAAGCATTGTTACAGAATATGAACTGTGACGCCACCTCTTTTACTTGGAGATTTAAGGTACGCTTTTTCCTAGGGAGCACTGTGATGCCATATCAAGAAGGCTATTGGTTCACATAGCCCCACTAGAACCGATCACCTAAGGCCAATGTCTAAGTATTTTGATTGATGAGATAAACTGGCAACTTGTTTCTTACGGTTTTAAGGGTGAAACGTCACTACCAGCTGATTTAGGCCAGGACTTTGCCATTAGTTTGCATTCATTTGAATCACCTGACTTCTGATGCTACATTGCGAGACACAGAATCAACTCTTCTTTGTAACTATAATATATCTTGGTTAATTATATGGAAGTAACTTAACTAAACCTATAAAAGTAGAAAGAACGTAAGATGAGGCAGAATGTTTCAAATTAGAAATAGGTGCAAGCACGAATACTAGCTATTTATACAGGATACGATGTGGATTACTTAACATGCAATTCAGACACCTTCAAGGCTTCAACAAGTAGGTGGAGAAAGCAAAGAGTGTGTACAGAATTACACAGCTTTGCATTCCCCAGAAAGAGTATGTACTGCAACACTCTGTGCTTTCTCCAGGGAGTGAGTAAAAATTTCTAAAAAGGTTACTATCACATCATGAGTCTCTCTCTTTCTCACACACACACTAATCTCGTTTTTAGTGAAAGATAAAAGAGAGATTTGAAGCTCTGAACAGCTAACCTCAGCAACACTTGTTTCACCGTCATTCTGTTTATTTATCTTTTCTGTCTGTATGTTATTTGTTTTACGTTTAACTTGTTTATCTTCACTTCTCACTACCTAGATATCCATGTCTTGTCTTCGTTATTTTCTGTAACTAAAGATCAGTATCTAAGACCTAGTCATTTACTTTCGTATATGCTAAAAGGGATAGTTCCATATTACAGATTTACTGATATATTAGAGTAGAGACACATTAAAATTTGTTTATCATCAAGCTTAAGTAAAATCCATTTAGCACTTCATTGAACACAACAAGTTTATTAGGTGTAAGTAAAACAGGAAAGATGAATATGTTGTTTTATAACAAGCATAAGCTCTAGTAATTACTAGCTACTTACCGTTCCTGTAACGGTCTATAGTCTCTTCAAATAAACTATTTGCAACACACAAGCTTAAACATGGAATGACATAAATTTAACATTGAAATTTAAAAACAAAAATACTTTGTTCACCATTACTTGAAAATGAACATGTAAACATTCACAAAACAGTTCAGGGTTAAGTAACTTTACCACAGACATAATATTCAGTTCCTCTAGTTTCATTCGGATCTCCTCCTACAAGAAAAAAAACTCTTAATTAACTCTCCATGAATCAAACAGAAATTTAAGCAAATCTTAAACTAATAAGTAACAAAACTATACATCCTCAGATGTGCTCAAAAACCTTGTTACCTGATCAAT
Organism: Papaver armeniacum; assembly: GCA_023531295.1. NCBI lineage: Eukaryota > Viridiplantae > Streptophyta > Magnoliopsida > Ranunculales > Papaveraceae > Papaver > Papaver armeniacum. The sequence goes on along the minus strand of JAJJWW010003293.1, from coordinate 110,737 downwards.
GTCGACTTTGAAGGTCGTCACGTGTGGATATTTCTTGCTCAAACTTTCAATGATGGGAGAAATTAGTTTGCCTATTACCATTAACAAAAAACAAACAAGATTTAGTTTCAAACCATTGTGAAAGTTAACCAATAAAAATTTAGCTAGATACTGCTCAATTTGACTCACTTAGTAGAGTCAACAATTCTAATACTTCCCTGGCTCAGACCACCTAGTCATTCCAGGATGGACATGTTTTTAAACTGCTCACTGTTCCCGTGCTGTTCCTACTTCCCAACTTAAAACAGAACCAAATAATATGAAGTAGTTCTCTACACTTGTACTGGTGTTTTCACTTGGATTTGGGTAATGGAGTCAATCAAGCTGGATATTCTGCAGAATTTTCATAATACTGGTAATAAACTACTTTACTACATGATTTGTTCTTATATTAAGTGCTTAAAATTCAAATGCGAAAATCATGCCATCAACTTGATTTACATATGTCTGTGGAAATCTACTCGAGGAAATATAGTGGTTCAAGGAAATGGGGAGAACAGACCAAAAACTGGACTTTCAATTGGTCAATGAATTCTTTAAAATACTTCTTACCTCTCAATAACTCTAACTACAACGGGCTATAATTACAGTTCAAGCAAAAAAGCTGATTCCACTGGTGACATAGTACTAGTTTTATATGTGCAGAAATCTTCAAATAGACAATGGGTTGAATTTGAATTGAATTATTAACCAACACCAAGCTTTATTAAAACGTACATGGAGGACACCAGACAGCAGTGAAGTAGAATATTGTCGGCAATTTATCATCTACAGCCATAAAAATTTAAACAAATTCAAAATTTAGAATCAACAAAGGCAAAATTTAAAGTAAAATAAGAACCCCTTCAAAGAAACATTTGATTTAACTCACCTTGGGCTTTTTTGAGAGAATTGTTAAACCCTTGTTCTGAGTTGATAACAACAAAATTAGATGCACCTGAAACCCTCAAAGAAAGAAGTTACAATTTGTTCAATAAATTCAATCAAATCAGACAAAACAAAAGAAACCCAGATTAGTACTTACTAGATGATGAAGAAGAACAGAAAGATCGAGCTGATGAAGAGAAATAGAGGGATGAAAAGAGAGGGACACAAGTTGAAGCAAAAGAAGACAAGGGTTTCATCTGATTAGTATCAAGTATATTACCAAAACTAGATGAAGATGAAGAGATTTGAGTACTTGTTGTTAGGGTTTTGATCGAAGCAGAAGAAAAGGGTTTGTTCTTACGAGAAAGAAGAAGATTTCGAAGTAATGCTGTTGATGAATTTCTCGCCATTTCCCTCTCTGCTCTCACTAATTTTTCTTTTGGGGGTTTTCTATGAGGTTTTTATAAGCAAACCAGGGCCGTGCCTGTGCAATCATAACAAGACGTGCCGGTTCAATATCGTCAATAGATTTGCATATGCCTAGATGGCCGTGCCGGTTTTCTTTTAGATGCAATGAAATGAAGGATGGCTCCAGAACTTGTGATTCTGCCGCATATGTGTTGCCGTGATCAAACTTACTTATATAGGCGAGCTCAGGGCAAAACATTACACAGGTAAGAAAGAAAACTGACGGAGTGAAGAAAGAGTCTGCGAGGGGTCGGATTGAGATTCATCAAGATGACAAAATTGATTTCATTTTACAGATTACAATCCTCCACCTAAATTGACCCTTCATGATTTGGAGGTTCTGGCCACCGAGAAAAAATGGTACTACAGTTCTCTTAATGGACTCGTAATGCACATAAGATTTCATCAACTTTTTAAATGTGTGTACACGCCATTGTTCTTTAATCCTCAATGTTCTCTAAATATATCTCAGGCACAAAATTTCCTACTTTGATTCTTCTGCAGAAGTAGTTTTGGTTCTTCTTCTCTTCTTATTAGTCTTTTCTTTCAGTAATCCTTTCTCTGCAAGTGTTTTTAGCTTCTGGGTTTTTCGTTCTTCTGCTTTTTGTTCGTAACCGTCATCCATCATCTTCATAGTCGCAATACGTTTAGCTTTGTAAACCTACATTGATGGATCCAAAATCATGATATGTCAAGTTTATTAAAAAGATGAATGGCAAATAATGTAGTGAAAAGGAACACTTGACTAATGATGCTTATGACATTGAACATAGCTCAATCAGAGACCAATGCAACGAGTGAAATTTAGAATACGTAACAAAACGAGTGACAGACCACTAAGCGGCAATCACATATTCTTTACAATAGAGGTGTTACCTTCGTCATTTCAGCAAGAACATCATTTTCTTTGCATTCAAACTTATCCAACTTCTTCCCAACGACGGACTCTATTTCGTGTATTAGATCTACATCGTTCTGCAAAAAATCATCAAAAATCACTCAGTGTGAGGACTTACATAGAAATTATATGGACATTACAATGAGAACAAACCAAGTGACCAATTCTTCCTTCACAAGCCTGGAGAGCAAAGTCTGAGTTGAACAACATTTTCTATAACTAACCTGTGTAACAAAGCTCACAGCCAGCCCCCCTCTGCCAGCTCTTGCTGTACGCCCAACACGATGAACGTAGTCTCGGGCATATCTGGAATAAGTTGGATCAAGTTCTGTCATTTCCTGCCATTTCCATAAGAAAACTACAGAAATTATAAATTGTGAAGAAGTTTGCTAGTAACACTCACCTCGGGATATCATAATTTATGACAAGATCAACTGTTGGAATGTCTAAACCCCGACTAGCCACATCTGTTGCCAGCAGAATGGGAGTCTGACCAGATTTGAATCGATGTAGTGCAGACAGTCTTAGAGCCTGGGACTTGTGCGAATGCAATCCTACTGCTGGTTGTTCAAGTTCTTCCAATATCAAACTAAGAAGGTGACAACTCCTGATGTAACACCAATGCACATAGAGATATCACATATTATAAGAATAATTTCACTGCAACATTAATATCTGATAAAATAAGATGTGCGGCAAGTAACCTCTCACTCTCACTCTCACTCTGTGCATGTGTTACTCAAATAAGAGAAATTTTCTTTAATGTAAATTAACATTAACAGCAAAATATTTTCTCAATATTACTTGAAATGATTCTAATTGACAGGATCGTAACACTAACAGCAAGTCTAATAGCCAGACAGAGAAATCCCTGTCGAAATGACCAATTTGCCAGAACTCCAAATTCTAGACTTGTCAGCAAACAATTTTCTGGTTCAATTCTGAAGACGATAGACAACTTAAAAATGCTCGCCAAACGACCAAATGTCACATAGTCGCTAGGCGATTTGGAACCTTTGACATTGACAATGGTGATTAAAGGGATCGGAATGCACTTTGAGCACTTATACAAAGGAGGTCTATTAAAAGGACTTGTGTCACTTATTTTGTCACGCAATCATTTCTCACTTTTCAGGTAGCATTCCAGTGGCAGTGGGAAATATGAGTGGTTTAGTTTCAATAAACTATCAAAAAATATCCCAAAATCTTTGACTTCAATGGACTCTTAAGTATTTGAATCCAGCATAAAAAACTACAGTGGCAGGATCCCTAGAGGACCTCATTTTGAAACATTCAGTTCAGACTGTTCGCATAATGATATGTGGTGCAGAGCCCATACAAGCAAGACTTCTGAGTGATAAGATGAGTTGGAGTAGTGACACTAAAACACCAATGTTGGAAAAGACAGCAAGGATAATGCAAAAGCTTTTCTATGTGGCAATGGGATTAGGAATCGGATACGAAGGCTTACTCTTTGTTTAGATTTTAAAGAAGACATGGTGGTTTTGGTTTTCATCTTGGGGATAGAGTATAGGGAAAGTGGATAACTCAAAAACTTGACAAGGAGAATACACAAGTCAGAAACCTATATCATGAAAACCACAGAGATCAGATTAACAATCTTGGGACATTGAAAGTCTAACTGTTGATATTGATGTTCCAGATCAAACTTAATGAGTAAAATGCTCGGCACACTGTTACGTACTGCAGTTTCCCTATAACAGAAACATATGAGGTTGAATCATAATTTTTTTAGTAAAGTAGTGATTGAACTTCTGAACCTAATTATTTTATTAGTAAGGATAACAAATAGAATCACTCAAAGGAGGATTTTCCTTGTGTGTGCATAAACATGCATAAAAAACTTTCTAGAAATCCCGTTTGTCAAAGCTAGACCTAGGTCAATCATAACAATTAACAACATGAAAACAGCAAGTCTGGTAAACAGAGTTTTAAACAGTTAGAGAACTTCAAATGCAAAACACGTGAGAATTTTACCTGCATGTCGAAACAAATATTATGGCAGAGCGAACGCCCATGTCCTCCATTTTTGACAAAATGTGTAGCAGATAAACATCTTTCACGTTTTTGGGAATAAAAACATACTGTTGTTTAAGAGATTCAACAGTCTTAAATCCCTCATACTGTTCGTAAAAGTATGCCTTGTTTGCAGAAACCTCAAGCAGTGTTTGTAAGTTTTCTGTCATTGTCGCAGAAAACAACAGAGTTTGTCTATCTTTGGGCAAGTACTGAAATATTGCACTCAGTTCCTCCTCAAAACCAACATCCAAAACTCTATCAGCCTCATCCAAAACTAGAAACTGCAGAAAAAATTGAACAGATGAAATAAACAAATATGTTGCCGACCAAATTCATACTGCGCAAACAAAATCAAAGCAGTGAATATACTGCGATAAATCAGGTATGAAAACTATAAAAGAGTTCATCAATTTCTCGTTTGTGTCTTAGAATTGTGATTGAATTAGTAAACTAGTATGTTTAATGCTTATTAGTTATTAGCATCATTGTCGTTTTCATAACATCAGTATGCTAACAATGCGGGCAGGAAAAAAATCATGCAACAGTTTATATTGATGCTACTTTTGCCGAGATGGTTACTTTCACTTATTTCAATCTTCCCAATTCAGAAAAGTGAACGAGGAGAAATCCACTGTCTTCTTGACCCCTAAATTTGTAATATTCTAACAAATATTACAATAGTGTTGATTTTCCAAGAGGTCATATTGCTATTAAGGAGTACGTTGCTGAAGCAGTTCTGTCCCTCTGTATGAAACTTATCTTCACCATTGGGTCATTGTTAGATAATATGCTCCCAGACCGATACTCTGGGCATGGATCTGAAACACGACGAGCCACCTCGCAGGTACCAGATCTTTACGGGGTAGAGGTTGACAATACTTCTGAAATCCTAGATGGGTATGAGGAGAGATGGTTCATTAATGTGCAGGCAATTTATATGCGTGGTGTGGAAAATCAGCTATGATGCATGGAGTGCAAGTGTGTTCTGTTTAATGTTATCAAGGATGAGTATGTTCGATCACTGCCACCAGGTTATACTAAAGGCATGCAGTGCTTCTACGATGATACCTGGTAAGAAAAAGAAGGCTTCACAAGCAACTACAGAGGCTTCTATCTGATATATACTGCGAAGTGGGTGGACTAAGAAGAAAACATCTTGCCTGTTAAGATTTTCATTTTGATGTTACTTGCACTAAGAAACAAGGGAACGATTTGGGAGCAGTTTGTATGGTACATCGGTAACTCAAACAGTTCAAAGACTATTTTAAAGGAATATGTTACCTTGGTCTTTGAGAAGACAGATGGAATATCTGGATTCTGTTCAAGGAGGACTTTAATTCTCCCTGGTGTTGCGATCACAACATGTGGGCGTTGCATCAAAGCTTGTGCTTGAGAGATCATATCCATCCCTCCAACAACAACAGCACACCGTAGGTGCAAGGATGCTCCAAGTGCCCTGAACTGCTCTGCCAATTGGTACGCTAGCTCCCTAGTAGGTGTTATCACCAAAGCAAACACACCATAGGGGTTTTCTGCGAGGTGATTCAAAATAGGTAATGCGAAAGCCGCTGTCTTTCCACTACCTGTCTGAGCTAAACCCAAAACATCCTGACCAGCAAGAATTCGAGGAATACAGTGATGTTGAACTTGTGTGGGTTTCTTAATTCCAAGCTCCTTGCATGTCTGAGTAGCCCAGTCAGCTAAACCAAGATCAGAGAAACTAAGATTATAGGATTCAGGGTCACATGATTTTTCCACTTCTAGGGGTTCATTAGGTTGAGGATTTTCTATCACTGGGGGAGGTTTTTTTGAAACTTTTGGAGCAAACTTCTTCTTCGAGAACAACGGAGGTTGATCAACTATAGTATCTTCCTCCATAGTTGTTTTTGCCTGCAAATGTTAAAGAAGAATCAATTATAAGGCTTTGTTCCTAAATTAGTAAGTTGAACTAGCAGCAGGTAAGTGAGGTTATAATACATATGGGGTTAACATGATAGAAAAGGAGCCATAAACATTAACAAGCTACAGAATGGAAGTTTGCGTTATTAGCATTTTGTCAAACAGTTGATAGGTACACTTTAACTCAAATTCATAACCAATCAAAAGAATAACCCAAGAGCACAAATCCAAATTATTATCAGACATGATTCGGGAACCCATTAAAGATTGAACCTTCAACTATATGTAGTGCCTACCAGAACAAAAAACCCTTAAGTGTGAACTCGAATAGAAAAAAAATAGAATTGCTAGAATGCATACCTGTTATTAAAGTACCACGAGGACGATGAGAAATCTACAACAGCAGCAGTGTAAACGAGAAGACGAATTTCCAAAGTGAAAGTTGGGGGGTTTAAGAGAAATTTCAAAGCCTGCTCCTCTTCTCTAGTGTCTGGTAATGTTATGTTCGTTAGGGTTTATCACTCATCTGGTGGGACAATTGTTAAGAAATAGAGAGTTTCAGCGGGGACAAAATAGTCATTTAAAATCTGCGATTGGATTTGTGTAATGTTAGCCCAACATAAACCAAGTTCGGCCCACAAAAAAAGACCAACGAAGGGAGACGGAGAGCATGACTCTGAAATATAGAACCCTGTTTTAGGGCATACGTAAAACTTTCAGGGCATACAAAACAATAGTCCCATCTTGGGTGACCTTATAAGGGGTATCCTATGGGTAGCTAAGTTACCTATATACCCTCAAGCCTTTTAAATTACTAATCTATCCTTAACCCTAATACAAAAACCTAAAATCAATTTATCAAATCAGTTTCAAAAACAAGTCAAGTCTTCTTCTTCCTCCTCTCCTCTGCCTCCGCCTCCCTAACCATTTTTTTTTCATCGCATCGCCGTGAAACTGATAATCGTCGATTCGTGAAAAATTGATCGTCGATTAAACTCTACTATATAATGGGTCGTCGTAAAAATGTAACGCGTTCTAATAGATCAACTGAAGCACCAACTGAAGAACCAATTGAAGATGAAGATGTAGAAACTGAAAAACAAAGTGAAATCCAACCACAGATCGAAACGGAAGAACAAAGTGAAGAACCAACTTCTGAAATGAGAATAAGAAGGTAAGTTCTACAAACCCATCTCGTATTTGATGTTTTTGATTGGTATAATAGGTTTAAGTGGTAATTATATAATTACCCTTACTCTTGACTGACCTTCACAACTACCCTTGAAACCAATAATAATACCCCTCCGGTTCTAAAATGAATTATTAATCCCAGATTCACCCTCCCCACATTCATTTCACAGTATATCTATCCTTACGTACTTCCCCTTCTTCTTCTTCTTCTTCTTCTTCTTCTTCTTCTTCTTCATTTATAATTAGCAGCAAACCATCCATCTCCATCGCTCCACCACCACCAAATACTCCCACATTTGCTGCCGACAATCGAGAAGTATCAGTAACATCTGAAACCTTCTTCTTATTCTATATAATTGATTTTTAAAATCAGATCCAAAGAAATCCATATCTGATTTTTTAGGTTTTGAAATCACGTTTTGAGCAAAGTCTGCGAATTATTGGTGGTCACTGTTGGCATTGTAGATAGTGATGTGATTCGATTCGATTAAGAAAAGGGGATCTGAGAGCTTCTACGATAAAATGGATCCGAGACAGTGTAAATGATGGGTTTAATGGACGATTGAGTTCAAGAAGATGAAATTCAGTTGAAGAAATTGCTACGGGATTGAACTTGTTACAGCCTTGGATGGTTGATTTTCTAAGGAATTGGAGGTACGTCTGATGGGTAATTGCTCAAGATTTTGGGCAGAATCGAAATAGAAAGAAGAAGGCAGGATGGGTATTGTTGTGGTGTGAGTGATTGAAGATTGAAGTAGAACTAGAAAAACAAATCAGAGATGCAGGCGAGGTCAATTAATTTTCGAGATGGTTATGTTATGTGAATCAATGGGATATGTTGGAGATGATGAACCTGTTGTTGCTGAGAAGTAATGGGTGTGTTCAAATCTAAAGCTTCTAATGCTTCTGATGTATTGTGATTAAAATGATTAGATGAATGTGTAGAAATTACAGGGAATATATATGGAATTATGAAGAGAGGAGTAATGATGGTTTTGTATTGGAGATGATGGTGGTGGTGTGTTGTGAAGGTGCTGGTGGTGGCTTATTTTGCAACTATTTTAGCTTCAGGAGCATATTTGGGGACTAATACATTGGGATTATGTATATTTGGGTACTACTACATTGGGGATTATGTATATATCAGGTATTGAAATCACCAAAAATGCATGATATCAACTATTTATGGGATCAACTCCTATTGTTGACCATTTTTGTGGGATCAAATATTGTTGTTGATCCAATAAATGGATAAACTCCTATTGTTGACACCAACTACTGTTGTTGATCCATTCACTGGGATCAACTTCCATTGTTGACCCAAAAAAGTTGGAGTGTTTTTTCACTAATTGTGTTAACAAAGGAAATTGATCAACTTTGATTGTTGACACTAGCTTTTGGGATTAACTTTGGTTGTTGAATCCATTCACTAGGATCAACTTCCATTGTTGACCCAAAAAAATTGGGAGTATTTTTTAGTTATTTTTAAACAAAGAAAGTTATCAACTTTGGTTGTTGACACAAGATTTTAGGATAAACTTTGGTTGTTGACTCCATTCATTGGGATCAACTTCCTTTGTTGATACACAAAAACTTGAATATAAACTAGTAAAGTTATTTTTGAACTTTTAATTTTGGATCAACTTTAGTTGTTGACACCAAAATTTGGCGGTGGTGCCGGTGGCGGCGGCGGCGGAGTGGTGAAGTGGTTGTGGGGGCGGAGTGGTGACGGTGGTGGAATGGTGGCGGTGACGGAGTGGTGGCGGCGGAGTGGGGGCGGCAGTGGTGGATTGGCAATGGTTGTGGTGGACTGGTGGTAGATTGGTGGCGACGGTGGTGGTGGTGGTGGCGGACTGGTGGTGGCGGTGGTAGACTGGTGATAGAGTGTCGGTGGTGAAATGAGAATTTATTTTTTATTTTTATTTTGATAAAAAATGTGTTTGTGTGATAAAATAAGAATTAGTTATATAATAAAGGGTATTAATGTAATGTATCTTTAAGTGGATAAGGTGAGGGGTATATTTATTATGTAGTAGGGGTATATTTGTTGGTCATTAAAACTAGGGGCATATAATTAATGTACCCTAGGTTTAATACATCAAAATTAGGGTTTTGCGGCGGTTACAGTGTGGGGTTCGGCTTAAAAGTATATCCAGATTTGCGCCGAACTGTTCTTGAAACTGAAATCTGAAAATGTATATGAACAGTTCGGCTTAAAAACTCATATTAGATTTGCACCGAACTTTGTTAAATAGAAGCCTTGTATTTAGGATCGGCTTATTCGATACAATTAGTTTTGAGCCGAACATGTATTGTTAGAATTTCATAAATTGTTCAAGTGTATAGGTTCGGCGTATTCTATGATATTGTTATGCGCCGAATATATGTTAGAATTCCTAAGTATAGATTCGGCTTATTCGATACTATTTGTTTTGAGCCAAATATTTATTGTTAGAATTCATAAATTGTGCAAGTGAAGTTTAGGGGTTCGGCTTATTTTATGAACTCATTATGCGCCGAATAGTTTTTTTAATTCATAAATTTGGATTCGGCTTATTCGATAATTATAGTTTTGTGCCGAATATTTATGTTTGGCTTGGAATTATTTTGTACATATAAGCCGAACCACTCTCTGTATATGATAATCAGAAGTTCAAGACATAGTTCGGCTCATTTGTGTTACTTCGGGTAAGCCGAACCGGTTGATTTGTTGACAAATTTTTGGTATTTCAAATACATATTTCATATAGTTTGTATTCCTTTGTTGTTCTAAGTATTAGGCTTATAAGTTTTATGCTTATGTCAGGAACAATGCAGCTAAAAAGAAGAAGAAGATGGAGGTAACACCTTCTACTTCTAAAACTCCCGATCCTCGAGGAGGAGGTAAGAAAAAATTGGGAGCGAGAGATAGAGAACTGACATAGAAGAAGTAGATGAACAAGGAAGAGTTGGAATACAAGAAGAAGGAATTTATGATGATGAAAAAGTTGATGATAATCAAGAAACACAACCCCAAATAAAACCCGATAAAGGTAAGAAGGTTGCAAAACCAGAGACACAGAACACAGTTGCAGAACAACGGGCTACATGTTTTCACATTCCTGATGAAGATGACGTAATTTCACCTAGATCGGATGGTTTGCCTCATGGTCTTCCGGAAGATGGAGGAAATGTGTTGATTGGTTACGCCGAATCTTGGGCGAAAAAGATTTATGAGACTCCTGATCACAACCGTGCAGTCCGAGTATTGAGACACCAGAGGGCAGCGGAATGAAAACTTTCTGAAGAGGTTCCTGAGGTGGTTGCTTACGTACAATCCTCTGCTTAATGGCCTGCCATTCAATATGGACATCAAGAATATGATAGTATGACAGCCTCCTGTTTTGCCGAGAGATTTTGTCCAGAGACTTACACATTTCAATTACCTTTTGGAGAGATGGCAATCTCTCCTGATGAAGCGAGTAACATTATAGGCCTTAAAGCAAGGGGTAGAAGCGTGGATGCTGATTATTATGACATGAGTTGGGATGAGTCACACAAGTTGTTCGAGGAAACTCTTGGTTGGAGTTCATTCAAAACCGAGTTGGAGTTTTGTCGATCCGTTAAAGATGTGGATTCCGTTTTCATACCTGGTGGGAAGAATAAGAAGATCAAGCTAACTAACTTGAAAAAGGAATTTGAGTGCACAAAGGAGAAAGTAAAGGAGAGGGTGTTGGTAATGGACGAGATCAAAGTGAAGCAAACTGAACCGCTTACTTGCTTTATACTCTTGGCAGAGATATCTTTCCTGACCTTACCGGAAACAAGGTAAATGCTAATTATCTCCAATTGGTAAAGAATATTGAAACCATCAACAAGTATGCATGGGGAACTTGAACCGGCTTACTGTTGGACCAACTTGCGCGCCTCTAGGTTGACAAGCACAAACATTGGAGGAAACTTCACTATACTTCAGGTAATTCTCGATGATCAAACTTCAAATTTTTTGTTGTCATCAGTGTCTGGTTCGGCTTATTACCACACTCACGTATAAGCCGAATATATTGTCCGGCTTATAATACTTGTTACATATAAGCCGAATATGTTGTTCGGCTTATAATACTTGTTACTTATAAGCCGAACAATACACTGAGTTTTCAAATTTCATTTTTACTTTGTTGTGTCCAAGAAAACAATGTTCTGTGTCCAAGATATGTTACTTTGTTTTCAATTATTATAATTTTTGGATGTGGTTATTGGTTATTTGCATGTAGGCGTGGGTATATTACCATTTCCCAATTTTTGAATTGGTCAAAACACTTGAAGAGAATGTCGACTGGGTTGATACAGATCCAACAGCAGCAAGGTACGAGTATAAGGACTCGAAGAAAAGGAAAAAAAAATTTGGTGGCAAGTTTGAGGGAGAAGTTAGCTACAATGAGTGTTGATGATGTCGTTTTTCAACCATATGTGAAGGAATATAAAGAAGATGAATTTGTTGAAGATGAGGATATGCCGGTGGCTATGTACCATGGTCCATTGTTTTATCCCGGTGGTTATGTAATATACGATCCTCGGCGAATACTCCATCAATTAGGATGCATCCAAAAGGTTCCTTTATTTGACGAGAAATTCATGTTGTTGCCAAAGGGTGGTAATGGAACTAAAAGCACCACTTCATCATGGGAACCAAAGTATGATCCCTACCCTACCCTTGAGTTTTGGAATAATTTAGATATTAACAAATTAAATGTTGTAAAGTTAGTACCTTTAGGTGATGATCCATGTGAAGAGGATCCGGGCTACATGGATTGGTATAACCAAATTTCTCATCCCTTCATTATCAATAAGAAAAGTCAAAAGGTAGATGATAAGGCGAAGGCAATCTTGATCTCCGCCAAGTCTACTTCCGAAGAAGTATTGATGGCTTTCAAGATAATGGTAAAAATGATTTCACTTTATACTCTTACATATATTAAAATGTCTTCATTCTCACGGTTGGATATTGTTGTCAAATGAAAATAAGTTGCCGCGGGTAGGGAGATGTTGAAAAACATGAAGAAAAATATTGGTTGCAAAACAACTATGACTGTTGAAGAACAGAAATACCTCTACAACAGGTGGGATGCAATTATAAACAAAGGACAAGGACCCGAGGAATCCGAGGTACCCACACAAAGGCCTACCACTAAGAAGGTTGATGATATTCAAGAAGTTGATGATATTCAAGAAACACAACCCCAAAGAAAACCCGAGAAAGGTAAGAAGGTTGCACAACCAGAGTCAGAGAACAAAGTTGCAAGAACAACTGCCACGTGTTTTCACATTCCCGCCGAAGATGATGTAATTTCACCTAGATCGGATGGTCGGCCTCATGGTCTTCCTAAGATGGAGGAAATGTGTTGATTGGTTACGCCGAATCTTGGGCAAAAAAGATTTATGAGACTCCCGATCACCACCGTGCGCCCGAGTATTGAGACACCGTAGGGCAGCGGAATGGAAACTTTCTCAAGAGGTTGATGAGGTGGTTGCTTATGTACAATCCTCTCGCTTTATGGCCTGCCATTCAATATGGACATCAAGAATATGATAGTGTGACAACCTCTGTTTTGTGAGAGATTTTGTCCAGAGACTTACACGTTTCAATTACCTTTTGGAGAGATGACAATCTCTCCTGATGAAGCGAGTAAGATTACAGGCCTTAAAGCAAGGGGTAGAAGCGTGGATGCCGATTATTATGACATGAGTTGGGAAGAGTTGTACAAGTTGTTCGAGGAAACTCTTGGTTGGAGTTCATACAAAACTGAGTTGGAGTTTTGTCGATCCGTTAAAGATGTCGATTCCGTTTGCATACCTGGTGGAAGGAATAAGAAGAATAAGAAGATCAAGCTAACTAACTTGAAAAAGGAATTTGAGAACACAAAAGAGAAAGTAAATCAGGGGGTGTTGGTAATGGACGAGATCAAAGTGAAGCAAGTCGGAACCGCATACTTACTTTATACTCTTGGCATAGATATCTTTCCCGACCTTACCGAAAACAAGGTAAATGCTAATTATCTCCAATTGGTAAAGAATATTGAAACCGTTAACAAGTATGCTTGGGGAACGGCTTCGCTGGCTTACCTGTTGGACCAACTTATGTTTTGCCTCTAGGTTGACAAGCACAAACATTGGAGGAAATTTCACTATGCTTCATGTAATTCTCGACGTCAAACTTGAAAATTTTTGGGTCATCAGTGTATGGTTCGGCTTATTTTTGGGGGTCACACATAAGCCGAACCATTGGTTTTCAATGGTTCGGCTTATAATCCATCCCGTGTTTTAAGCCGAACAATGCACTGAGTTTTCAAATTTCTTTATTACTTAGTTGTGTCAAAGCAAACAATGTATACTGTTCTGTTTCTATTAATTCAATCATTTTAAGTTAGTTATGTGGTTATTTGGATATAGGTGTGGTATATGACCATTTCCCAATTTTGGAATTGGCTAAAGTATTTGAAAAGGATGTCGACTGGGTTGATACTGAGCCAACAAGAAGAAGGTACGAAGTATGAGGACTCGAAGAAAAGGAACAAAAACAGTTGGTGGCAAGTTTGAGGGAGAGGTTAGATACAATGGGTGTTGATGACATCGTTTTTCAACCATATGTGAAGGAAGATGAAGATGATGAAATTGTTGAAGATGAGGATATGCCGGTTTCTATGTACCATGGTCCATTGTTTTATCCTGGTGGTTATGTAATATACGATCCTCGGAGAATACTTCGTCAATTAGGATACATCCAAAAGGTTCCTTTGTTTGACGAGAAATTCATGTTGTTGCCAAAGGGTGGTAATGGAACTAAAAGCACCACTTCATCATGGGAACCAAAGTATGATCCCGACCCTACCCTTGAGTATTGGAATAATTTAGATACAAACAAATTAGATGTTGGGAAGTTAGTACCTTTAGGTGATGATCTATGTGAAGAGGATCCGGGCTACATGGATTGGTATAACCAGATTTCTCATCCCTTCATTATCAATAAGAAAAGTCAAAAGAAAGTCGATAAGGCGAAGGACAAAGCAATCAAGATCTCTGCAAGTCTACTTAGAAGAAATAGTGATGGCTTTCAAGATAATGGTAAGAATGATTTCACTTTATACTCTTTCATATATAAGTTCATGGTAAAAATGTCTTCGTACTCACGGTTGGAAGTTGTTGTCAAATGAAAATAGGTTGTCATGGGTAGGGAGATGTTGAAAAAAATGAAGAAGAAACTTGGTTGCAAAAGTCCTATGACTATTGAAAAACAAAAATACCTCTACAACAAGTGGGATGTAATTATAAACAAAGGACAAGGACCCGAGGAATCCACACAAAGGCCTACCACTAAGAGGTCTCGACAAGTTGGTGAAGGTACAAGTGGAGGTGGTACTAGCGGCCCATTCGATAATAATGATGCGTCGGAAGATGAACACCAAGGAGGAAGAAGATGTGGTCGTGCAACTAACAAGAAGGGTCGTCGTTAAGTGCACTTTTAAGTTTGCAAGTTCTTTTTAATGTTTTCTTAAGTATTAAGTACACTTTGCAAGTTCTTTGACTTTTAGGTGTTGAACTATCTTTTTAATGTTTGCGTAATGGATTCGTGTTATGGACACCTTGAATTTCATATTTTAATCGATACTTTAATATTTAATTATTTAAGTTGTTTTCTTGGAAATTGTAATATTCGGCTTAACCTGTAATTCTGAAAAAAATGAATCAGCTATTCATGTCAGGTTCGACTTGTCCCGTAATTTCAAAGGTGTCGAATCCTGCAATTCTTAAGGTTCGGTTTGTCCTGTAATTGAAGTTCCAAGCCGAATCTGATATTCCACAGGTTCGGCTTGCTCTATAATTTGAGTTATATGCCGAACCTGAAAAATCACTATTGGCATGTAATCCAGTCTATAGTTTGGCTTAAATGTCTCCATTGTGGTGAGCCGAACCTTTTAGAATTTTCAATTTTTTTTAAATATAGCCGTTACATACATAGATTCGGCTTATTTTCTAAAATTGGTATCAACCAAACTTTTTGATTTTTTACGGATATCTAGGAACGACTCTTTTTTTTTTTTTGAAAGATATAGCCGTTGTAAACCTATATTCTATATATACCTACATGTTTTTTCATATTTTTAAACACATATGCTCAAAAAATGGCACCCCCAACTCCTAAGTTTACTCTAGAAGAAGATTTATCTCTTTGCACTAATTGTGTAGCATACTATCCAAAGAAGGGTGAAGAACGACAAGTGAATGGTCTGATGAGTATGTACTACTTGGTTAGAATTCATGAAGCCTTTTGCACGGAAACATGTAATCCTCACAACCGGGATAGTGCGTCCTTGTTTTTCCGAATTGGAAGTATAAAGAAAAAAGTCACAGACTTTATAGCTTTAGTTCGGGTTGTGAGTCGATATCGACTCAAGGGTGAAACAAACTCTTAGATTGAAGCTCGAGCTCTAGAGGAATGACATCGATGGAAAGGAAAGAATTTCAAATATGAAGATCACTACCACATTCTTAGAAGGTTTCTCATTACCCGTTTAGGATATTAGAAATTTATTGTAAGGCTACTATGTAAGGGGGATTTACTCCACATTTCCCATGAATGAAAAAACTCTATTTGGAATACCATTGTTTCTTGTGTATGAGATTCATGTCAGGTTCGGATCTCAAAAAACTAATGTTACAAGCCGAACCTGCAAACAAACTTTGGTATTTTTCAACTTGTCGTTCCCGCTTTCGTATTCCAATGTCACAAGCCGAACCTGGGAAAAAGAACTTAGGTAGTTTTTATTTGTCAGGTTCGGCTTATACGAAAGTAACTTTACAAGCCGAACCTGACAAATAATCTCTGGAATTTTTAAGTTGTCAGGTTCGGCTTATACGAAACTAACTTTACAAGCCGACCCCGACAAAATAAACTCGAATTTTTAAGTTGTCGTTCGGCTTATATGAAACTAAACTTACAAGCCGAACCTATGTTTGGTTGGATATTCGGCTCATAAGTTATAAGCCGAACAATCTCCTGTGTTTTTGGTTCTGGTTGCTATTGGTGATTCGACTTGTTATGTCAATTACATACAAGCCGAACCAGCCACTTGTTTGTTGATGATGATCAATACTAAGGTTTGCCAAAAAACTACACATTCCATAATAAAAAACTATATCATTCAAACATTTCGTGGTGTGGGTACATGTTTCTAATGTTGTATCATCCTCATCATACACAGAAACCAAAAGACATTATTTTTTTAGTGTCCATTTCACCCATACTAATTTTTACTTGTCCATTTGAACCATGTTTTAAAAATATTTGGACAAATAACCCATTTTCCGTAGTATCTAAACGTCACTTTATTAGAAATGAGTTTAGGATTTAAATACTAAATGGGTTTAAGTTTAACTAAGATGTTCGTATTGAGATTTAAATATTTTAGATCACAAATTATATTTTGTGGGTCGTCAAGGGATTATAAACTTCATATAGACAACCAAACTTAAATCAGGATAGCCATGGAATTTTATGGACCCTGGTCATAGATGAATTACAGTGACTAATTTCGAGCCATAATTAGGAATCGTTTTTTTTGGGGACCATGGTTTTTTAGTCATAAGTTCGGTTAGTTGAAAAAAACCTTTCCCAACCGAACATAAGTTCGGTTAGTTGCAAAAAACATTTCCCAACAGAATGTAAGTTCGGTTAGTTGCAAAAATATTTCCCAACCGAACATAAGTTCGGTTAGTTGCAAAAAACAATTACTAACCGAACTGGTAAGTTCGGTTAGTTGCAAAAAACATTTCCCAACTAAACTGGTCAGTTCGGTTAGTTGCAAAAAAACATTTCCCAACCGAACATAAGTTCGGTTTAGTTGCAAAAAACATTTCCCAACCGAACAATAGTTCGGTTACATCGCAAAAAATATTTCCTAACCGAACACACCAGTCCCCAAAAAAACCATGGTCCCTAAAAAAACCATTCATAATTAGGCCATATTGGGGCCATTTTGGTGGCTTGCATGGGCGAAGCTTGGATCACGTAGCAAGTTTTAAGTCACCACGAGATTTTAGGTCATGATAATAAAGTTTATGAATCACTAGGTATAGTTCGAGCATCCTAATTAACATTTTAGATCAGGAGGGGAATTTTGTGTCATAATAGGTAAATGTTTGCATTGTGGTGTCATGTTATCTTTCAAGTCACGCAACAGAATGCTGGTGCAAGATTTTGGAAGGAGTAAATGTTCTGGATAGGGGTGAAGAAGAGGAAAATGAGGTCAGTGGAGGTGAAGAGGATAGCAGGTCGGAGGGTGTTCGAGCAGCAAGGGAAGAAACGTTTTTAAATGGAGTTTAAAATTTTGTGTTGGAATATCAGAGGCATGAATGACTTTGACAAACAAGTTTCAGTTAAGAATTTGGTTGTTTCTCAGAGATGTGCTTTGGTTTGATTCAAGAGACTAAAATACAAAACATATCAGACTGGTTTGTTAGATTTTTGTGGTATGATGATAACTATGGATGGTCGTATATCTCGTCGGTAGGCAGCAGTGGTGGCTTGTTGATCTGGGATAGTTCTAGGTTGGAAAATATTGATGAGAGATTGGGGTACAATAACATCACTTCAGTTTTTTCGACTCGTATTAATGGTTTTCAATGGGCTGTTGTGAATGCATACAGTCCTTGTGATTTTGATCCAAGAACGGAGTTTTGGGTCGACATGGAGGAAGCAAGAAGATGGTGGAACGGTCCTATATGCATTGCGGGTGATTTGAATGTCGTGAGATCGAATGCAGAGAGGAATCGAGGTGATGGGGACAGAAGAAACACAGCTTTGCTTAACAATTTCATTCTAGAGTTGGAGTTGATAGATCCAGCCGTTGATAGGGGGGGTCTTTTACATCGTCTAATAATCAGGCTAATCCTATTCTATGTAGGCTGGATCGTTTTCTCTTTAGTCACGATTTTGAGGAAGCATTTCCTAATGCTCTTCAGGTGGTGTTGACAAGAACGATTTCAGACCATAATCCTATTTTTGTGATAACAGAGCCGGTTATGCCTTTGAAGCCATATTTCAAACTAGATAGGATGTGGGTAGAACACAATGATTTTGTGAGGAAGGTTGAGAAGTGGTGGGGGGTTATGGATTATAATGGTAGTTCGAGCACTAAATTTTTTATAAAGCTCCAAAACTTGAAGCATCTTATCAAGCCATGGAGATTACAGGAGTTCGGTAATGTTACTAGGGAAAAAGCTTCTCTTACGGAAAGAATTCATGACTTGAATATTCTAGAGGAAGCCGGTGCTTTACATCATCAACAACTCGAGGAGAGAACTCAATGCAAAATCAAGTTGCGGGATATTGAATCAATGGAGGCTAGGAAATGGCATTTAAGGGCGAAGCAGAATGATTTTCGGTGGGGAGATTCTAACACAAGTTATTTTCATAGTATCGCAAGTGCAAGTAAGAAGCGCAACACCATTGTGAAGCTACAAGTAGGCGGTTCAGACTGTTTTGATCCTAGTAGTATTAAGGAAGAATTAAGAAGTTTTTACATTAATCTTTTCACCCAAGGCGAAGAGGTGAATTCTTGTATAGAGAATCTTGATTTTCCTAAAATTATCGAGGAGGATAAAGTCTGGCTTGAGCGTGAGTTCACTGAAGAGGAGGTTTGGGACGTGATTAAGAAGATGGGTAGTAACAAGGCGCCAGGACCAGATGGGTTTACGGCTGAATTTTTCAAAAAGTGTTGGGGTGTTATAAAAGATGATCTTATGAGTCTTTTTAATGACTTTCATAGGTACAGATCTCTTGATTGGAGATTTAACTGTTCTTTCGTCACTTTGATTCCGAAGAAGGAGGACTCTTGTATGCCTAAAGACTTTAGACCGCTAAGTCTCATAGGTAGTGTTTATAAGATCTTGTCCAAATTTCTCGCAGTAAGGTTGAAGAAAGTTATGCCGGCTCTTATTTCAGACTTTCAAGGGGCGTTTATTCATGAAAAACAAATCCTTAATGGTGTCCTAATCCACTACACCAAATTCCCGGATTAGTAACAGCAATTCGTAACGGCTTTGCAGCCGTTACAAAATTCCGTTATAAATGGTCAATATAAAATTTTGTAACAAATGACCAGTCAGTTATGAATTTTCCAAAAATTGTGAATAGGGACAGCAACACGAATCTTTTTTAGGCGTGCTAGTCACACGCTTGGTCACACTAGGGTCGTAACACTTGGGGTTTGTGCGTGTGCCATTCACACGCGTGCTATTATGTTTCTACCCAAGATCGGTAATACTAGAGGATATTTCCTCCCATGTGTGCCTCTCTTCATCCCATGCCTTGGTAAATCGACTGCATTTCATTTTCATTTCTTATTTCTCATCTTCTCTCTTTCTCTTTTCTCGCTCATGCCTCTCTCCCTCTTTTTTTCTTCATCAAGATTCACAGATCTTCATCTCAGGCTCGATTGGGTTTTCGATTTAATATCTTTTTCTTATATCTGTTATGATTTCTTGTGTAAGTTTGTTAATCGATTTTTGGGTTAAATTTATTAATCATATTTTAGGGTTTCGCCTTTCATCAATCATCTGTTAATCTCTCTTTTTTCTCCTCCCGCCTCTCCTCTTCACTCTCCAATCAAGATTTCAGCTTCTTCAATCATCTGTTAATCATCATCATCATCGCTTTAAGGTTTCGATTTCGCTTTCATCATAATCGGTTTTTAGGGTTTTATCTAATTTTTTATCATTGAATAACGATCTTCGATCATCCGTTGCGAGTATAGGGTTTCGATTTCACAGATCCGTGTAAGTATTTATCGTCTCTAAGATTCATTGTTGTTTATCGATTTTGGGGTTTCGGTTTTGTTTAATCAAATTTTAAGGTTTCATTTTTTCAATCGATTGTTACTCGTTTTGATTTTCAATTTCTAACTTTATCCTCTATCTCGCCTTCTTGCTCCACCTGAAAACCCTAGCTTTCTCGAATCGTCATTGCTCGTTAATGATATTAGGGATTTGATTTGGAGGATTTAATTGGGGATTTTGTTGGGATTTTACTAAATGGATGTAACTTTCAGGTGAATGAAATGGTAATGTATTTGTTGAAATACCATTGTTGATTATTTCGTTGTAACAACGAAATTGGGTAATTTGTATTGTGTTAGATTCTTTATTATTGAATCTTGTATGTGTTAAGTTTAAAGAAGAATTTTGAAGGTATTCATAATGAAGATATTTTCTGGATGTGTAAATACATATCTCATTTCTTCAAGCTATCACCATAATGAGACTAAACTTCAAGGGATGGAATTTCAGTGATGCTCCACAAAGAACGGTGATGGATCTATGATGTTTTCTAATACTTGTAATGATTCTCGATTTTGAGAAGTTGAGGCGACGACGGCAACAACAATAAACATATTTAAGGGCTTCTTCCGAAAACAACAAGGCACGACCGCAATGGGTTACGGTGGTCGATCAGAGAAGATTGAGAAGTTGTTTTATTCGTGGGTATTCGATTGAGACAGAGATTATGAAGTCAAATTAATTTAGAGATTTTATAGATCTTAATAGAGCAAAGAAAGGCATGGATCGATCGCAGGTGGTGGTCTTTGTTCTTTGTTGTCGTCCATTTTATATGGAATTTGGGTCATGATTTGTGGTGATTTCGGTGTTCATCTGCCAAGGGTTTGAGTTTGAATACGACGAGAAATGTATGGTGGTTAATGGTGGTCGTATGGAGATGAAGAATCGATCGGAATAGTCGCAAAAGATAGTTGCAAGGTGATTCCTCTATCTTGAACATCCGTGTGCCGATTGTTTAGATGCTTAAGTTGTTATTGCCATGGAGATTGCTTGAATCTGGATTGTAGTGGATGAAATCCTTGAGCTAAAATTCGATTAGAACGAGCTCGTCATTGGCGATTGCAATGGGTTTTGTTGGCGTGGTTAATTGAGAGCTTTAAGGAAGTAATGGAGACATCACCGACACCAATCATGAAGTATGCCATGAAGTCGAAGATGGGTTTTGAGGTGGTTCTTGTGTAATTTATTTAACTTTAATCAGAGTTCATTGTTGCGGGGCATGCCTTGCAGTAGTTCCCTTAACTTTATGATGTTACTTTATCCTCGCATTTGTTGATCACTTCATGAAACACTTTCCTTCACAGTGCAAGCCCCACAAGTTTTTTTGTTTGCCTTGGTCCATTCAAAGAAACACAAGCTTTGATGCTTTACTAGAATCTCTTCTTTCAAGTGCCAAGCCATCTCCATAGTCTGGTGGCCTTGCAAAATGTGCTCTTTATTCAAGTAGCTCGGTATGTTGTCATTCTCCGCTTGAGCTTGTCTCGGTAAAGGTACCACCGGGTAAATGATGCAACTTTTTACAATTCGGGACTAGGTACATTTATAATCTAGCTTGCTTTCCTAAATGTAATCGTATAGTTTCATTAAGGTATTCAACTCAGCTTTTTATGTTAGGTTCGATTGGGAGTCCAAGCATGAAACTTCTTTGGATGTAACGAGTTAGCTTTGTTTGTTCCAATGTAGAGCATCTTTCTCAAGAAGCACTTCAAATGGTGCAAGGGTCTATGATTGGTCAACAAATTGTCCGCCTTTCATGGGGTAGAAGCATGGGAATCAAACAGTAAAAGTAATTGTCCTTTTCCGTAATGATGATTATGGAGTATGCACTTTTATTTGTTAGGCTCTTGGTTTCATTCTTTTTTTTTTTCGGTGATACTTTGCAATTACGGTGTGTGTGGCATGAGTTGCGGGCAAAGGCATTGAATGAGATAATGGTCGAATCGGCGGTGTTAACTCGGATTGAGTTGCATGAAAGAGTTGCGCAAGAGATGGAGCGAGAGAATGAGTTGGTGTTGTTTGATCTTGAATGAGAAGCACATGTGCGTTGGAGTCAGAAATGAATGTATGAATCGTGTGAATGGATATGCGGGGAAGGAGAGTTAAGATATTGCCTTGTCCTCGTGGTGTTGTTGAAGGTGGAAATTGGTTGTCGGTTCACAAAAATGGTGGTAACATTGATGAAAGTTTTTTATCCATCCTTGTTGGAAGAATTTAAGAGTAACAAGAAGAGATATTTTGAACTTACGTAAATTGCTTTGGTCATGTTGTCGAGTTCGGGTAAATACCGTAAAAGCCCTGTGTTTTCCTTTTTCATCTTAATTTGACACAACCACTAAATTGTTCAATTGAACATTTCATGTAAACAATGCGATCGGTATGGGAGCCGCTTCATTCGGAAAAACTAGAAACTTCTACCATGGAAGAGAAAGACATGGTTAACTTTGAAGCCTTATTTTATACTCGTTATCATGCATTTACGGTTGGTGCCTTTTGATTAAGGTTTTCCGATGTATGTTCTCGCTAAAAATCGCTGTCTCTCATATTTGAATCTCGGGTGCCTGGAGAAAAAAAGAGCTCAATGGCGATGCGATAAGAAGGAAAGTGCCGTAGACTGTTGGTGAGAGCAAAAAGTGAAAGAAAGAAGAAGAAGAAGAAGTCTAAGATGTCCGGGTATCATATATCGCATCTAGATCGCCGTTTTTTACTACTATAATCGCATTTAAAACCGTTAAAATTGAATGTATAAAGTTAGGATAAATGTTGATCGCCATGGATGAGATCTTTGGGCCTGTTCGAGCAAAGATTATAGAGCCTTATACGCCACCAAAGTACGCACTTCTTGAGGGGATTTTCGCAATGATACAAAAAGATTGGATATCAATGTTCAATGAGAACGAACTTCGTAATATCTCCGAGGATAAGAGCTTTCTATGAATTCCCTCGTATTCTTTATCTTTTGGAATTGCAATCTTCATTTTTGTCGACTTTTATGAATGCCCATTACTTTTGGCTCACAAAATTCCATCACTAGATGTACTTTGAATTGCCTACAATTTGCATCATCCGATTTTGCCCTCAGTCCCCGGTTCTACTAGTTTTCACAAATGAAATGTGTTTCACAAAGTACCTTTTCTAGTTCACAATCTATTCTTTCGAATTGCTTATAGTTTCCAAATATAGCATGGAATAGAAGTGTTTGTTATTAATCGTCAAGAAACCAACTTGCATAGAAGTCAAGATTTTTTGGTCGCAAGTTAGTGAAAAATATTTTTGTCGGTATACAATTTTATTTTCTCTTGCGGAATGATAAAATGCGAAGTTCATGAATTTTTCAAGTGTGTAAATATAGTTGTTGTGCTTAAATACACAAATATTTGTATTGCGCTTCTAACTGGATCGCTTGAGGGCCCGGATGTGGACGACTTGCGAACTTATACTCATTATAGTGGTGGATACCATGTTGTAAGTCGTTTCTTTGTGCTTCTCAACATAATTCTCCTCTCGAGGGATTATGAGAACTTGATGAAAGAATGCTGCAAAGGATAGCTTAGGGTCTGATTTGTGCTTGGCGACTAGTATTTGGGAAGTGCTTGGCTCATTAGGTCCCTTAGCAAAACTGTAAGTGTTGTAAGTTTCTCTCGTAGTATCCGTGATTTAAGTTAGAAGAATTTGTGAAATGAACTTAGGGACTTAGAAAGTTTCTATGAACCAATTCGGAACTTAGTAAGTTTCTATGTATTTCCCTTAGAATTTGATACTTAACAAAAAAAAGTTGGTACTGAAAAGAATGTGTTGATTGGTTATTGAATGTGATTTCAATTGATTGTTGAATGTGGATGATGGATGGTATAAATGGTGTATGCTGGTTATTTGGAATGCCAGGCTTATTTCCGGCAGAAAATGAATCACGGTCACTTGACCAGGTCAAGGTCGATCGCGTAATTTTTTTGTCATTACAAAAAGTTCAGAACGGCTCTGAAATATTAAACATCCCTGTTGCAAAAAAAATTCATGAACGGCCCTGAGTTGTTACCACGTGGCAAAATTCGTTGCGGCTCAAGCCTCGTTATGAGGGCAGCTTACAAAAAAAAATTGTAACGCCACAAAGCCGTTACAAAAAAAAATGTAACACCCACTTTTGCAACAGGCGAGGGCCGTTACAACCCGTTTTTGTAACGACCTGGTTCTGTTTCTAATCCTAGAATTTGGTGTAGTGATCGCTAATGAATGTGTGGACAACAGATTAAAATACAAGAAACCTGGTATACTTTGAAAGATCGATATGGAGAAGGCTTTCGATAATGTTAATTGGCATTCTCTATTTACTATTCTGCAGAAGCATGATTTTGGCAACAAATGGATTTCTTGGATTCGATGGTGTGTCACTTCGCCTCATTTATCAGTCTTAGTGAATGGAAGCTCTACAGAGAAGTTTAAACCCAATAAGGGGTTAAGGCAAGGAGATTCACTATCGGCTTACGTTTTTCTACTGGTAGTAGAGGTGCTTTCTAAACTGATAAACGATGCGGTTGAGAGAGGACAACTTTCGGGTTTCGAGGTAATGGAACATGGCTCAATAATTTCTCATTTACAGTTTGCGGACGATACTCTTATTTTTATTGATGCAACTGTGGAAGAAGTTAGAAGACCTCTTATCATTTTAGCGGTTTTTGAAACAATTACTGGGCTAAAACTGAATTTATATAAAAGCACAATGATCAGTATTGGTGCGGAGAGAGTGATTGATACTCTTTCTAAGGAGCTTGGACGTAAGACAGAGAAACTTACTTTCACTTACCTTGGTATGCCAATAGGGAAAAAATTGGCGAAGTACCTCTCCGTCTGGAGTACGTTTTGACAAGGATGGAAATGTAAATTGGCAACGTGGAAAAACGGAAATTGAATAAAGCAGGTAGACTTATTCTTATAAAAAGTTATCTTGCTAGTCTACCAATTTGTTACTTGTCGTTATTCCATCTTCCGGTTAGTGTGGAAAAGAGGATGGTGCAGATTAAGTGGAGTTTTTGTGGGGAGATATGGAAGGTAGGAGGAAGCTAGTTTGAGTTGGTTGGCCTAAAATTTGCATGCCTAAAGAAAATGGTGGTTTGGGAGTGAAGATTCTGAGATATACTAATCAATCTCTGTTAATAAAATGTATTTGGAGATTCTCAAAGAACAAAAACAACTTGTGGAGGAAAATAGTGAACCAGAAGTTTAAGAGATGTTTAATGCCAGATGTTGATAGAAAGTCTCAATGCAGGAGTTTGTGGAAGAATGTAGTAAATATGGATCCTATTGTTCAACGATTGGCTCGGCTTACAGTAGGGAACGGTAAAGGGATAAGGTTTTGGAAGGACGGATGGTCAGATAGAGGGAGACTTCAAGATTTATTTCCGGTTATTTTCAAGGCGGCCAAGGCGAAAGGCGCGTCAATAGCAGATATGATTGTGAACAATAGATGGAATTGTGATTTCATGAGGGCTTTGAATGCAAATGAGAGGTTAGAGTGGGACTTGCTTAGACGTGACTGTCCCGTTCCGGAATTGGTGGAAGTTATGGATGAAGTGAATATTATGGAGAATTCTAGTGCTAAGAAGTGCTACGAGGTTTTGTCAGGTAACTATCCACCCTGCAATTTTGATTCTCATTTATGGAAGAGTTATACTCCAAACAAGGTAAGCTTCGTCCTTTGGGCAAGTTTTCATGATTCCCTTCCTACTAGAGACATGTTAGTTCATCGTGGCATAAACATTCAAAGTGATTTGTGTGTTTTTTGCAATGATGAAAAAGAAACTTCCGATCATATGTTTCTACATTGTCCGTATTCTTTTGCGATATGAGATTATTTTATCAAGGCTTATAAGATTTCATGGCCGATGCCAAGAACTTTGTTATAAGTGTTTGAAGCTTGGTCTACCAATGTTCTAAATGGAAGCGGAAAGGAGGTATGGAAGATTATTCACTATGCTATTTGTTGGATATTATGGAAGGAGCGAAATGGGAGAGTCTTTGGTGGTCGTCAGAAAAGTATTGCGGAGAATATGGACCTTGTTAAGCAACTTGTTGTGTTATGGTCATGTGACACAGATTTTTTTTAAATTTGTTCATCTTAGTCTCATTTGGAGCAATTGGGAGATTATCATGAGGGAGTGATTTGCTTTGTAGTCTATTTTTCTTTTTCAATATAACATTTTCTTCGGAAAAAAAAAATTGGGTTACATGAATATTATAGTCAGTTCAAGAACATTGAACAGACAACTCTGAGACCTAAAATTTGGGACATGCCGCAGATTGAGATCACAAAATTATTTTTAAACCGGTAAGCTGAATTTCTGAGAACTTGAATTTAAACTCATTTTAGATTTGATTGCATGACATCGTAATATGATACTCCCTCCATTCTTAAATAATAGGTTGGTTTCATGTGTAATTTGTACATGAAACCAGGCTATTATTTAAGAATAGAGAGAGTACAAGACTCGAAATAAAGATGATTGATCCGTTAAACTAATCATGCGGACCCGTTAGATCCAGATGGTCCCCAAGATCACATTAGAGTTGTGATTGCAGAAAATTTTACACATAAAAAAACCATGCATATTCATGTTTCAAAAATCACATGGTGTACATTTTATGGTCACATAATCACTTTTGTTTTCCCACACATTTGTCACATGAGGCGGTATTTTTCTAACTACCGAGATGCATTTGACAATATGCTCATTCCGTTCCTAAATAATAGGCTGGTTTTTATAAATAGATGTTTCAAAGAAATAATCTGTTTCCTAATTGGGAAAGTCAAATGTTATTTTAGTTTTCTGGGACCACTTTTCTTTTAACTTCTTTTGATGACAAGTGTCATGTGGACCATTTTACTTTACTTCTTTTGCTGACAAGTGTCATGTGGACCATTTCACTTCACTTTCAATGATTAGTACTCTTAATTTTTTCTAAAAACAAAACCTGATTAGTACTCTTAATTTTCTCTAAAAACAAAACCAGCCTATTAATTAGGAACGGGGGAGTACATAATATAGGGATGATAATAATAAAGGCCATTAATGGCTATAGGCAATGCAACATACTAATAAATTTGTGTGTACCACAATATCTGGTGTGAGTGATTAAAGCTTCTTTCAAGATTTTTTTTTTTTTGGTCTGGAACAGATTAATGTCGGAAATGAATGGTTTTTGGCTTTCTTATCTAATTTCCGGCACCAGCATAAATATATGGAAATGGAATCGTCTCTGAAGAAGAAGGATTATTAGTAGTAGAAATTGACGTTTAGTCCCAAAGTTGTTGGGCTTTGAACGCTCTAGTCCACCCCTCCAAAGCCTGGTACTAATTAGTCCAAATATTCCATGTTCCGACTGTTTGGTCCAAATATTAGACGAGTTACTCCAAATTCTACCGATTCAGAAAATATAAGCTTTTTCGTAATACCCCTAATAAACTTTTAAGCTGTTTCATATTTAAAATTCTATTTTAGAAAAATTTTCATTTTTAGATTCGAGAATTTCAGGATAGAGAAACAGAGGGGGAGACGTCGTGTTTTGAAACTAAAGAAGACAACTCTTTTTTCTCAGGTTAGTGGTTGAGTGGTTGATCTTTGATTACCGTTTATTGATTTTTCATTGATTTTGTATCTTTGATCGACTTTTTTTTATGTTTGTTTGTCTTTTGATCTTTTGGTTACTATTTTTAATTTGATTTTTTTTCTTCTTTTTGATCGGTTCTTATTTTCCATTTTAATGATTAATTTGATTTTTCTTACTGTTCTCGATTAATTTGTTTTCTAGGCTTTAGATTTTGATAGATGTGTGATCTATTTTTGTTTATTATTTATTTTAGGCTTAATTTGAAGATTAAAGAAATTATTTTGGTATATTTTTCTAGATCTATGTTTTGTGATATAAGACTTAATTGTTTCTGCCTTTTTGTGTTTTTCGGGTTCAATTTGAAGAACAATTTTGTGAGTAGATTTCATATGATTTCAATCTTGTTTTGTGGTTTAGAATCAATTAATCGAAGTTTATTTTGACTGGAAGATATTGAATTACATTTTGAATTGTGTAAACGATATACACTAAGAAGAAATATGAACAATTTTTTATTTATTTTACTGTATTATAAAAGCACAATTCTTACGCAGTGCTTAATTAGGCTAGATTGAATATTCTATCATGAATTGTTCTGGTAACGTATTTAGCTAGTTTGGATCATTTAATAGTCACTACATACATGAATCTAATTTTTACTTGTATAATTAAACATCTTGTTTTACATTTTATTGATAACTTTGTAGGCTAGGGGACACTGATTATGTCGTTTTGGAGCGGTAGTTCTTGAACTTCTTTGTCATAAAGATAAGTTATTGTTATCATTTTTATAGTGGTTTTTCATTTGGGAAATGATGCCTAATTGATGTGTACATTTTTGTACACCATTGTCCCGTCTCATTGATACACAATATGTTGTATATGTATGAATATTGGATTTCAATATTTTTGTAGATGTACACTATTGTCTTGTCTCGTGGATATATGTGCCATGTTTTACGAGGGTGGATGTTGGATTCTCATACTTTTTTGTAGATGTGTACTATGTACACAAGTGTAATAAATATATGCATTTGGTTTTCAATCCCACCCAGTACCATTCACTTCTGAACATGCAGTGTTAAAAACGAACTTTCGGTCCACATTTTATCATAATAAGTTAGAGTTAATTGGACAACGATATAAATTTCGGCGTGAAATGTCTAAATGGGAGGGTTCAGTTCTTGTTAAAAGGAACTAATATTGTAGTCTACTTTTTCGTTAGTTCATTTGAACCACTGTAACTTGTCATATTTATACATCTGATAGATCATTTAGGAGAATTGTTGAAATTTGTATTGTCATTTCCATGATGTTGACTATTGTGAGTAGGGTCAATGATTCCAGTACATTATCTTTACTTTAGTACTGATGTTGAAATTCGTACTGTCAAAATCCAACTGGTATATGGTTTCCATGATGTTGACTATTATCATGCCTGAATTTTGACAAGTTGAAACCATATACCAGTTGGATTTTGCTCTAGCATGTTCTGATTCTCATATCTAATTTTACTATCAGGTTGTGAGATGCTTGGATAATGAAGGTATTATATGTGGATTTTGGAACTAACTTTCATGACTTGAACAAAGGAGTATGCGGGAATCAGGTGAGGACTGTTTTTGAAGCTAAATGATCTAAGTTAGTGATATCATGTTATCGTGATTACTATGTGATGTGATACTTTAAACACTTTCCTTTACAGTTTTTGCACATTTTGTTATTGAATTGTTAACATGTACAAAATTGTACACATATTGGTCGTTAATGTGTACGTAGTTGTATACCTGTTGATGTTTAATGTTCACATAGTTAGTTCACTTGTTGACTGTTAATGTGTGAGACTGTCTCATTTTGAATCTGATTTCCTTCATTTTACGGTGTTGACTTATTTTTGAATAAATGAAATATGGTTAGAGTTCCTTCTATGAAGTAGAGCTCCCCTCGCTTCTCTTATCACATAATTACAAGTTCAGATAATACTTCTTTAAGATGTAATTATAAGCTTTACATGAATTGATTACAATGACTGCTTAATCCGGAAAAGAAACTCCTGACTATTTTCTAAATTACATAATAAGTTATCTAATTTTAGAGTCGTCTTAATTGTGACATAACAGTTCTCTTTTGCCTATTGATTCTTTGCACCCAGTGTTTTGAGCATCAATCTAATGTGGTTATCAGATGTCATTCTCATTTTTTTCTCTCCCTCTTTGTTCTTCATTGGGATGGGTACTTCAGTTTCCAATTGGTATAGATTCTGATCGGCTCATTCGAGCAGTTGAACTTCCAAAATTCCAAGATCATATTAGAGAACTGAAAGAAAGATTTGTTGGTAGAAAGGTACACCTTCTTAACATTCTTAAAGAATGTCTTCCATTTCTTAATGAATATCTTGATTGTTATGCAATCCTATAACTATGAGAAAGTGACCATAAGGTAACTATAAGTACGCAAAACTTGCATTATCTCTGCGTCAACTAGGGCACATAAATGAGTAAGTTTCGCAAACTTTCAAACAATCGAGCCAGTAAGAGGAGCACCTTTTTTGTGAACATCAGGAAACTATTTTATTGATATAATCATGGTTATGCTAATCTGGTTACTTTAGCAAGGAATGATGGATGAATATCCGATTAAGTGTTTCACATGAACAAGCTGAACTTGTGTGAGAGCCTTATTGTTATTTTGATAGATAGCATTTATATTCTTGTTTTTTTGATAAATTAGATGATATTGGTACACTAATGATATATGTGACAAAATTATATGTGTGCATTGTTGTACACATGTGAC
Source organism: Papaver armeniacum (assembly GCA_023531295.1). Lineage (NCBI taxonomy): Eukaryota > Viridiplantae > Streptophyta > Magnoliopsida > Ranunculales > Papaveraceae > Papaver > Papaver armeniacum. Next base: position 80,067 of record JAJJWW010003293.1, on the reverse strand, counting down.
AGAAATTATATGTGTGCATAATATTCTACTCTAGGACATTTAATCAAATTTAGTGAACAATATTTTTTCATTTCTTGAATGTCGAATCAGTGATGCTATGAGTCACTGACCGTTGTTTAAGATAGAAATTACATGTGTACATATTAGTACACTTATGTTGTAAGTGTACATTGTTGTACACATGTGACACAAATTACATGTGTACATAACAGCGCACCCTTTATAGATCCAATTCAAAGTATGAATAATGTTGTGCTTTCTTTCGTACTGTCCTACTATTGGTCATGCAGATTTATGGGGTGAAAACACCAGTAAAGAGCTTTCTGCCCCATTAAGGAACTCATATAGACGTAATGTAAATAAGTTGCTGGATATTTTGTGGAAGATGCTCCTGATGGTAAAACGTCGGATGAGTTTACAAGGTAGAAATCTTTAACCAAGTTGTTTGACAACTTTCCGTACTAGTAATTTTATCTAAGGAAATTTTTAAATGATTGATCATTTCAACTAGACTCGCAGTTTTTTGTGAAGTTCAGGAAATATATTTACCTTGTAAAACATCTCATTACCATTACTTTCAAATATTGTTGATTGTTTGTACGTGTTTTCATTCTTTCTAGGAAGATTGGAAATGCTCTAGTATCAATGTAGCATAGAGGGAGCAGGTTCTAAACAACCACCAAGTAATGTATTTCTGTACATTGTAATTATATCAGCGATAGAAGTGTTTTTCTGAAAGAAAAACATCTCTCTACTTTGTGATTTTATAGGTGATGGATGTATCTTCTGAAAAAAATTCATTGATCATACATTTATTTCACAAGTTTAGGTATAAAGGATTCAACATTGGATGACTTCACTAATTTATTAGAGAAGCATCAGCGATGCTTCTATAATTTAACTTTCATGCTTTTTTAGTTGATGTGTACATAGTTGTACATCTGTTGATTATTAACATGCACATAAATGTACACATGTTGATCGTTAATGTGTACATCGCTGTACACATGTTGATTCGTTAATGTGTACTTAGTTGTACACATGTTGATTTCTAATGTCCTCATAAACATACACATGCTGATTGTTAATTAATATGCATATTATGTTCTCCGGCTCTGCAACTTTGATGAAAACATTCTCACTTGTTACAGTACCTCTCCTGTTCAGCGCAGTCCTATTCCTAGCAAGAGTTAAGTAATCTGTGAACATTTCTTCAGTTCGTAAAATATTTAAGTTTTGGTACTTGATGAATGAGTTAAGTAGTCTGTGAACCTTTTTATTTAGTTTCTCAGATATTTAAGTTGTCGGACTTAATGGAATGCCTGTATTTTGAATGTTTAATGGTTTGTGGCATGAGCTTTTGCTTTACATAATTTCCTACGCGCATTGGTTTTTCTCTATTTCTTTTCTCATATCCTTTTTGACCATGCATCTTTTGGATAGTGGGAGTTATGACTGTGGAGCATCTTTTATACATGTTTTGAAGGTATACATATTGGTGCATCTGTGCAATGTTGCAATCTTATGAAAAAGAAGGTTAGGGTGTGGTTATGAATTATTGATTTTAGGGATGTTTTGCGGGGGTATACGTATTGATGCACTAGTGTATTTTTCCATAAAAAAGTAAATTTGTGCGTGGTTATGTATTTTTAGGGACTCATAAGATCAAAAAAGTAAATTTGTGTGTGGTTATGTATTTTTTATGTGGTGTATAAACTGGTGCTCCTTGTCCCGTCTTTGGATTTACTAGATTTTTGTAGATGTGTACATGTTTGTACACCAATATAAACTAAGATTTAAAAAAAATGAGATTATATAGTCATATGGGTACTCTATTTGTAGCTCTCGGAAAGAGCTTTCCGAATATATAAAGTTTGCGAATTTTGGACAAACGATTTGGAAGATGAATTGTTTTCAATTTTTTTTATATTATTTAAAATTGTCGACATCATCATGAGTTATTTTGGACTGAACTGTAAATTTCTGGACTAAATTGTAAATCAGAAAGGTTATATGTATACTTTCCATGTTTTAAATAACTTTTGGACTAAATTGTACCTAGTTAACTCGAGATGGACTAATCTGTATTTTTTGACGCGTTTTTGGACTAAACCGTTCAAGCCGTGACTTCTTGTTTATAAAATCGGACAATTATCACTGGGCTTAGTCTTCTGTGGGCTTACTACTCTCTTGTGGTTCTCAATGATATCCTTGTTTGAGAAAAAACTTTTGGAATTAGAAATCAAAACACGATGACTTGTGAGTGTTAGCAGCAATGCAAAGGATGATATCTTAAACGCGTAAACCAATATGAAGGCCCAACGTGATAGCTAGATTTTAAAGATGAAGTAAGTACTAGCAGTACAAGTATTTTTATTTATGAATCTACATTTATCATACATAAAATATTTGGCCGACGTTCAACAAACTCTCATGAGGTACATGGAATATGACACTATTCTCTCTGCAAACCCTCTTTAAGAAGGCATAAATGTAGTCGATCGATATCTTTTTAAGGAATTTTGCATCTCTTCTTGCTCTTACTATCGTATTCCCAAGTATATGTACTACACCCGCATCCCTGCAGCTTTTCAGGTACTCCAGCTCATCCAAATCCGTGATCTCATGACTTGTCTGCTGCCCAGCTGAACTGAAGAAATTTCCTGCGGCTATCAGTTCTGGAGATGTTGCAGGTACAATGCCTTCACTTCCTGACGAAGTTACGGCACTGTCTACATTCAGAGATATCATGTTTCTATTCTCGGTTAACTGGGAATCTCCATATAAGCTGTACTCGTCCGAGTCTGTACACCCTTCCATCATAGATTCAAGTCTAACAAACAAGAAGAGGTTTTCAAAGAGCTTTTTCTCAAAATCATCGTCTTTCTTGTGTAGATCCTTGTAACCATACCTGGCCACGCACCTGAACATGTGGAATTCTTTGGGTCCAATTCGCCTGACAAGAAACCGTTCTTCTGGAGGTACAGTGTATACAGGGAGGTACTTCACGCGGACAAAAATTACAACTGAATGAATTGCAGGGAGATTTGTGATCAAGTGAGAGAAGATATGAGGAACTCCACTTGCTAATTCGTTGTACACTAGTCCGATACCTGGTACCCGTACTAATCCTAAGCTCGGTCCTAAGCCGAGTATCCAAGCCATTGATACTTTACTGTGCAACTCAACTTCATAACGCTTTACAGTTCCATAATGCCACACATACATGATGATAAGAAATGCTCCAGCTATTGCAAGAGGAACCCAACCGCCTTGATTTACCTTTAAAAGTACTGCTGAGAAATACGTGCATTCGACGATTAATGATAAGACGGTGAAGATCACAACCAGAATCCAGTGACTCCGCCATACAAGTAACATTATCAGTATCATAAGAAATGTCGTTACAAGCATAACTGTCACAACTGCGGTTCCTGTTGGTGGCCAAAACAAACCAATCAATTTTTCAATGCCGAAACCTCTGATTCCCACATAAAGATGCAATGAAGTAAAGGAAAAATTTAAACTCACCATAAGCATTTCCGATCTGGCTTTGGTTTCTAAATCCAACGGTAACAGCAATGCACATAAGCATAAGAATCCAATTGATATCCGGAATGTATATCTGCCCAGGGAATTTCTTTGATGTATGAACAACTTTGACCCTTGGGAAACAACCAAGCGCAAGAGCCTGCTTGATTATTGAAAAAGTTGCGGATATAGTGGCCTGACTTGCAACAATAGCTGCTCCTGTTGCGATAATGAACACTGGCCAGTATATGCTTTCTGGAAAATTACCAATTAGTGGTTCGTCAGATAAGAACTTAACTTGCTGCAGGTAATTTCTGATGAAATTCCAAACACAGGAGTTCAAGAAAGACCTGGTATGGAACGGTAGAATGCATCGACCACATGATCCGGATTTTTGGTAATGTAAGCAGCCTGTCCTGTATAAGCCAATAAAAGGCTAGGGAACACGAGCATCGTGAAAGCTAGTTGAACAGCCGATACAGGAAAATGGGTCAGGTCAGCAAACAGAGCTTCTGTGCCTGCAAGGATATACGCGAATTCATCAGAATCCTAGCTACAAGTTTTTACCCATACGGCGTTTAATAGATACTGAAGAATGGTTAAGGTTGCTTACCGGTGATGCTAAGCATGATTCCTCCAAGGGAACTCCAACCTCCTCGTTTGAAATATCTATAAATATAAACTGGAGAAAAAGCTCTTAGAACTGAGCTATCATATTTCCATATATTGAAGGCACCAATGCCCCCAATCAAAAGAAACCAAAGTAGGACAACTGGAGCAAAGAGCCATCCAACTCTATCTGTTCCATAATGCTGCATGCTGAATAAGCCAACTAATATGACAGATGAAACAACTAGCACTACATCTGCATTCAAGAAAATAAAGACAATTTTTAAATGAAGAAAATAATAGATCAAATGGAATAGAAATTGCTTATAATACAAATTATCATGTGCAGTTTTTAGTATCAGCAGGATAGCAAGATACCGCTGCTCATGCTGGGGAGATCTTCCTTGACCCCTCCAACAGCCGAAAGAACTGAAAAATTATTAGTGTTAGTATAAGTATTTTGTTTTGATTTGATTTATTGTTAAAGCAAGAACGGAATGAGACCTGAAATGGCTGGAGTTAAGATCCCGTCTCCAATAACCATGCACGTCCCAACAAGAACAAGAATTAGGAGTAAATTTTTCCTTAATGCAGTCGCTTCCAACCATCTCTTGGTCTTAGCAGCAAATGATTTCTCATGGAATATATGACGACTATAAGTACTTAACTGCTCATCCGTTGGGTGTTGGTTCGGGATGGTATCCACTTTGGCATGTCGACATAGTAGTGAATAAATAGCAAACGTCCCACCTGCAACATAGATAGATAACCCTCTGAACTCAGACTAGTTCAGAAAAGAAAAGAAAAACATTCACAGGGATAATACCACTAGATCAAAATTTACCTTGACCGTTGTCGTTTGCCCTTAACACAACAAAGACATACTTGATGAGTGGAATCAGAGTAAGAGAATATATAATCAACGATAATGCTCCAACAACATCCTCTGGATCCTTGATTCCATCAGGAAATGTATTATAAAACACATACAAAGGAGATGTGCCCAAGTCTCCGTAGACGACTCCAAGACTCTGGAATGCTAGTCTCAATACTAACAGTGATGAAGATTTCTGCACAGAAATAAAATAAACAGCACCATCAAAACTCTAAGATCAAGCTTAATTTAATCAAGACCCCTTCAGTCTCAATCTACACCTAGTTTGCGTCCTAATTAAATGGATTGGATTTTAAGTGTCCAGAAATGACCAAATAGAGATATAATTTTTTCTAAATAAAGAAGAAGAAATTAAGAGAGAAAATCTATCATACCTTTTGTGTGTAGATGTTCTTGAGCCTTCCAGCCTCTTCTTCTTTCATGGGTTGATCAAGTTTATGGTCTAAATCCCACATACTTCCTCGATTCTCAGTGCTCCCTTCTTCATCAACCGGTACTGGTATTGAATCTGTTGTCTGCATGATCACTCTTTTGCTTCCTAATTACCTCTGGTAAGCCGTTTCAATACTATTAATCTTGCCTTTGCTGATCAAAGAAGAAAGGTAGGGTTGGAAGACACAGAATTAAACTTGTTAGTTATCGATTTTCTGATGGTGCCTGCCTGCTGGGTCCTCTATAAGAGTCTCTTCTTCTGTTATACTGATATTCTCTCCATCGTGCTGCATTTATTGGTTCAACATGTAGCAAATTATTTATATAGATCCATGTAGCTGTTGCAGGTGTGAACATGTACCCGCCTACTGTTTTTGACCTTTCAAGATTACGCAGGAGTATTTGTACTAAAACCATTTGTTTAATTAAATGAGTTAAAATTAACACTAAATAAAGTTAAATAATTAAGTAAGGACCGTTAGACGTCGTACTAGGTAGGTAATTAGTCTGGTTCGGCGTTACCATTCCTAATAAGCTTGGACGTACGGACTGTCTGCAATAATTCGGTTGTAGTATTTGGATTTATCCTATTCTCTTTTCCTTTTCACAAGGAAGAAAATCATGACCAGATATTATTCCGCAGTGGAGGCTCCATAATTCATACTCCCTCCGTCACTAATATATAGACGGAGAAGATGAAATCTCTTAGAATAAGAAAATGCTTGGATTTTATAAATTTGCTTGTTTTTTCTTGTCTATACCCCTTGTCTTATTCTCAATACAAATTCCCATACAACATAAATAAGGGTATATATGTCAAAAAACACTTTGGAACTAGAATTCCGCCTAATTAGTGGGACTAGGAAAATCCAATATTCCGCCTATATAATAGGGACGGAGGTAGTATAAAAGTTTGTCATTTACTACTTTTCTTAACAAAAAGATTATCTCTCTCTAAGTTAAGATTTAGATGAGATGAGGTAATGAAATGAAACGTGGGACCTGATGAAGACAGATCCTTGTAATTTAGCAATTATTAATCTGTGTAAAATAATGGTGCTCTTTTAAGAAAAAAATAGACAACCATGATGATGCTCGTGGTCTCACTTCCTTGGTCATTTTTTTTTTTTTGTGGAAGGTTTGAAAAACACCAATTTTTTCTAAAAACGACAAGCCAATAAATAGGAAATAACGACAGTTTTTTACGACCATTTTTCCGTTTTCACACACCTTATAACTGTTTTTTTAAAATTGAATTTTACGTTTTTTTGCTTCTAAATAACATTTTAATGCGAGTTTTTTAGACCATTTTTTCACTTTTCACGTCAGTTATAACTTTTTTTATAGAAAAAAGAATTTAAAAATTCTTTATTTTTAAAATTAAAGATTAAAAAATTACAAACTTTGAAAAATAAAAGAATAAAATAACAATATATAAAAAATATTGTAACTACGTTATAAGACCCGTTATAATTGTTTTCACGCACGTTATAACCGTTAGATAGGAATTTCAGATCATAATTCTTTTTTATTTCTATTTGACCGTTATAACGCTCGTTATTTTAAAATGACGTATAAAAAACGCGTTTTTTTTCCTAAATAACATGTTTTTTCCCCGAAACATGTTCACACTTGACAAAACTCGTTATAATGGTCACAACCAGTGGCCGTGACCTGAGACGCTACCGGTTTTTCAAACCTCACATAACACAAATCCAATCGCAACTTCCAAATGACTATTGTGTCCCCGCTCTAGGGCTGCACAAGGTACGGGACGGTACGGATTTTTGCCTAGCTCAGTACTTGTACCTCCCTATGGCCGGTACCTGTATCTTGTACTCGTACTTGTACCTGTGCAGTACGGTTCGGGACGGGACATGTACCTATTTAACTCGGTACGGGAACGGGACCGGACCGGTTCTTTACCTGTAGCATATGTAAAACTATAAAAAGAAAAAAAAAAAAAAAAAAAAAAAAAGCAGAAAAAATCTTCAAAGTTCTAAGTTCAACCACTTCAACTGTTAAGACCTGAATCCATACTTCATATGCATAAGTTTAAAATGCATGTGGCATTTGACCTGAATACATATCTTCAAAGTTCTAAGTTCAATAACTTCAACTGTTTAACACTTAAGTAGAAAAACAGAAAGCAAATCAAAAACAGCACTTCGACAGTTCAACTTTGGCACTTGACCACTTCCATAAGTTTGCTTCAACAACAAACGAACTCCATCTCCAAGCATCAAGCATCCAATACCTCTGAATGAGTTTTCGCAACTAGCTTTGACAAATCCCTATAAATGGTCATACGACTCGGGACTTTGAATCTAGGCTCCAACACTTGCATTAAGGCCCTAAACCCTTCGCCTTCAACCATTCTGAATGGCACCTCATCAAGAATGATAAACATAGCAAGAGCCTTTCTACACCTTTCCTGACTGTAATTAGATGCATCACCAGCAGTAGTTCTAGCTTCAGTTGGATCTCCTTGTGCAAACTTTGGCGAGCATCGGCGAGAAGGTGCGGTGCACGGATGTAGGGTGAATAGAGGAACCAACTTCAGTTGCTGCTTGACTTTGAGTTGCATTTGCATCCATCTGAAATGAAAAAAAGGGACAGAGGTAGTTATGTTATGCGACACAGATTTAGTAGGTCAATCAAACTATATGTGACATAGGTAGACATGGACATAGTAAGGCACAAAAAAGGGATGAGAGCTCAACTGATATGCAACAACACAAATGAAATGGATTGAATTCCTACTAAATTAAACCCTAAACTGTAATATCATGATTCAAATGATATCATTCTTTCTGTAAACTTCTTCATTGTATCTTCCATTTACAAAAAAACAGTACTACACCTACCTAATTGAACCACAAATTCCTGAAAAATGCTACATCAAACATAATGTAATTTTACAATGACTCGAACATGGGTTGGCTCAATATATCACAATTAAAAAGATACAACCAAAATAATCTCACAACTAAGTTTAAGCATTTGTAACATCAAATTTTGACACAGATTTCATTGATTTCTCATAACCAATCGATTTAAAAATTCAACAACTAAAACTTGAGGACTTCTTACGAACACATGGCTATCATAATCCAAATTATCATTCAATTAAAAAACCCTACTCCCATAACAAGACAAAAGCAGAAACCCTAACTATTATTACCTGTTGCAGACTTGCAGTAAATAGAAAACGAATCGATGATTAGAACTTAGAAGATGGTGATGATGATCGATGATTAGAACTTAGAAGATGGACTGGTGCATCGACGATGGCCTCTTCTCTTCTCTTCTCTGAGAGGAAAATGAAAACCTAAGGCCGAACCGCTGAGAGAGGGAACAAGAAATGAGGAGAATACGATGGAGAAAGGGTATAACCCCTACTATCAACGATTAGGATTTAACCCTAATTTCAACGGATAGAGATCCTCAGTACTACGGGACGGGATGGGACGGGAATAACATAGAACCGTTACTCGTACCTCCCTATGGCACGGTACCAGTTTTCGTACTTGTACCTGTCCCATCTGACCACGGTTCCGGGACGGTACCAGTACGGTTCTTGCGATTCTGGGACGGTTCCATGGGACGGGACGGTTCCTGTGCAGCCCTACCCCGCTCAAACTCCCTATTTCTTAACAATTGTCTGTTGGGCATCCATATTTGACGGATTGGGTGTGGATGCAACCTTGAAAATCTATTGGGCATCCATATCCGTTAAATTAATGATATTTATATAATTTTAGAAAATACTATAAATAAATTAAGAATTTTTGATATGTTCGCTTGGGGTGTTGTCCATGGCACTTATATATATTTGTATACGTATATAGGATATATAGGCCAGCATGGTGGCGTGGCCAAACTAGGGTTTCAGGCCAAAGGTTACCTTGCGTTGTCTAGTAACCTTGGACGACTAGGATTTGCTCCTGAGATTGAAGGGCGACCATTGATTGTCGCATGCCTTCGTTTTAGTAGTCGCATAGGGAAGGCCAACATGGTGGCGTGGCTAGGTTGGAATGCCATTGGCATGGCATGCCTTGGCGTGGCCAAACTAGGGTTTTGGGCCAAAGGTTATCATGTGTTGTCTGGTAACCTTGGACGGCTAGGATTTGATCCTGGGATTGAAGGGCGACCGTTGATTGTTGCACACCTTCGTTTTAGTAGCCGCATAGGGAAGGCCAGCATGGTGGCGCAGCTAGGTTGGCATGCCATTGGAGCGGTTTGGCGTGGCCAAACTAGGGTTTCGGGCCACAGGTTACCTTGCGTTGTCTGGGCCTTGGACAGCTAGGATTTGCTCCTGAGATTGAAGCGCGGCCGTTGATTGTCGCACGCCTTCGTTTTAGTAGCCGCATAGGGAAGGCCGGCATGGTATAGTGGGGCCGCGGGTTTGGCATGTCGTTGACACATGGTGCGGCTCACTGAAATCAATCGGTCAGTTAGTACGGTTGGTGATCAGTTGGTGTGGGACCCTCTGCGACTTTAATAATTGTCTTGTTGATTAGGTCCCACGTTCGTCCTTATCATCATCATAGAATCAGATCAAACTTTCTCTCTCCCCTTTTCTCTCTGAACCAAAGAAGAAGAAAAAAAAAACTACTTTCTTCAAAAACTTAAATCCTTGATCCGTCAGGTTTTGGTTTGATTTTTCAGATCTACCGACGGATCGAGTTTGTTTCCTTGTACATATTTATCTTCCAATAAAAAAAAAATTGTTTCTAAACAATTTTTGTGGTTTTCTCGATCGGTCTGATGGTTTCACAAAATTATCGGGACTGTTTTCATATTCTCTAATTAGGTTTTTTTGGTGGATTTGGATTTGCATTGCTCTAGATGAAAGCGATCTACTTCGCCAAATATGGAGATCGTTTCTAAAGAAATTAATTTGGGCAAATTACTTCCCTTTTATGGAAGCATCTGATATCTTTGATGATCAAGAAACAAAATGGTTTAAAACCATTATAAGGATTTCAATCCTTCAAAGGGTCTGCAAGTTTAATAGGATTTTCATATCTCGTTTCTTTAAGTTTCGATTGTAAATCTTGTAGCATCTGTATTGTCCTGTTTATTGATGTAATTGATCAATGTAATCCTTCAAACCTCAATTTTAATGAGGTATTCTAATAAATAAAATTTGGGGTTTTTTGAAACCCCTGTTTCCATCAAAAAAAAAAAAAAAGAATCAGATCAAATGAAGAATCACCACCAGAGAATCAGATCATTTCAACTCACTGAGTTTTTATAATCTCATCATCATAATTTAACTCATCATTTCTCAGTCTACTTTTATTTTCAAATATAATAATTTCATTTCAAATTTTGTTTTTGTTAATGAAAATTAATAATCATGTTAGAATAATCAAATTATTATGGAGCCAGAGTATTTGGCCATCATCTTATAACGAATATAATACAAAAAAGAAATTAATGGCTAATAAAATAATTGTGTAATACCGGCCCAGACAAAACCTATATCTAGCTGCTAATCTAGTCTTACTTAATTAATTGACGTTATGATTCATTAGTGACTAATTCAAGTAAACATTATTTAAGTTAATCATAGTACAACCACTTTTTTTTTCTTTTTTCTTTTTTTTTTTTTGTTGTTTTTGAGTTACTCTCCCGGTGTAGTCTTCGCCAAAAAGTTTCTTTTGCATTGCCGGCTATATATGAACTCTGTGCGTCCAACACATGATTTCTGCCAGGCGAAGGATTATTCAATCTAAAAAGAATGAGCTAGGGAGATCAAAAGAAAGCGGTATATATGCTCCCTCTGTCCGTCGATGTTTTGCTATAAAATCCTCCCATGATTTATATGGGTTGGTTGTACCAGCTCTACTGAGGGCTACTGCAGTGGGACGAGTAAAACTAAAGACTAAAAACCAAAAAAAAAATAAAAGAAATGGGTTTAGTCCGTGGTGAGATGCTACGTTACTAGACTAAATTTGGTAGAGCGGAGTTACAGAGGTTCGTCTGACATGGGGCGTAGATGTTAAATGCGTTTGGGTTGGACGTAACTTTAATTTACGCGTCGGGCGGAGTTTGAAGTTGCGTTTGGTGTGGAACGTAATTTGTAAAACCGCCCCATGGAGAGACGTAATCCTAAATTACGCCTGACGGGACGCAAACACAAAGTACGCCTGGTGGGACGCAATTATTAGATTACGCCTGATGGGGCGTAACTTGGGACTACGCATGATGGGGCGTGATTTGAAATTACGCCTGGTGGGACGCAAACAATACGTTACGCCTGATGGGGCGGTTTTACAAAAACTTGCGCCTGACTACAGGCGAAACTAGAACTTGCGCCTGACTACAGGCTTTTGATGAAGTTTTCAACCGAGAAATACATGGAAGAACCAAGTCTTGCAGCCATTAATTTTACGGCTTAATAGTGGAAACGAAACAGGTGTTTGAAGAGTGTGTGATGAATTATGAGTTGGGTTTCTGTTGTATTCCATTTTACATCGAGAAAAACTCAGGTTTGATGCCCACGAAAACATGTTGGAATATTTTCAACAACGCTATCCAAGGGGGATCTCGGGCGAGCCCCAGGGTGTGGTCGACTGACGGTCGGTCGTGGGGTCTAGGGGGCAACGCCCCGAATTTTTGGTTCAGGGTAACTGTTTCGACCGTTACAAACGTATCCAGAATATTCAAATCCAACAGACGCCATTGATGTCTGATGATGAAGAGACCCATCGTTTCGTGCAGAGAAACCTGTTGGTGAAAAGATGCGAAAACCCCTATAAATAGCTTCTCCCATAACTCGTTGAAAACACATCGAAAAACCTTTTCTGTTTTCTCTCTTTTCTAAAGCATCATCAGAAGTTTTTTTTTTTTTCATGTGTTCTTGATTGAATCAAGGGGTACAAACCTTGAATTCAATTTCCGTTGTAGGGCTTTCATTGTATCCTCGAAGGCATTATTTCACATACCGTTGTAATCGCCAATTTATTGGGAGGGTAGAAATAATTGTCTAAAAGAAATCGTATGAGCCTTGAAAGCTTTTGAGTACAACAATTTCTTTGTGTTTATTTCATCCTCTATTTGAACCCATTTTCCAACAAAACAAACTAGAAATAGGAAAACATGCTGCCTTACAATTTGAGGTTGGATGATGATGATTGATACTTGTTTAGAGTCCTGGAAGAAATAGAAGATATGGGTTTATGTTTGGATGTGAGTTCGTATTGTGCAGGGAAAGAGAGAAATGGGCAAAGAAATCTGAAATCTGTATCATCAGCAGAATGCAAAGAAAGTGTTTGATAAAATGCCTGAATGGCAAGTCCTTCCCCCATGTGGTAACATGCGAAACTAGAACTTGCGCCTGACTACAGGCAGACTTTAAAATCGTGCCCCATGTGGTAACAGACGTAGCTTATAACTACGCCCCATGTGGTAACAGGCGAAACTATAACTTGCGCCCGTAGTCAGGCGGACTTTAAAATCACGCCTGGTCAGATGTAGCTTGTAACTGCGCCTGGATGAGGCGTAATATAAAGATACCGCTTGGTATCAGGCACAAATGTAAACTACGTCCCATCGGGCGTAGATTAAAGTTGCGTTTCAACGAGGCGTACATTAAACTTACGTCTAATTACCAAACGCAATTTACAGTTCCGCCCCAATCAGGCGTAGCGTCAAATTACGCCAGACCAAAACTAAACCAAAGACCAAATATAGTTTGGTTTTTGGTTATAGTCTGATATTTGATCGATAGTCCTCTCCGTAGCGTCTGTGTTTTCGACCAAATTTTTAGTTATGGTCGATGACTGTGGATGCTCTGAGGGCTGGTACTTGTAGATACCTGGAAAATGTCAAAGTAGAAGGTCAGCCTCCCCATATCCAAGAAGGGATGCTAAAGAGTATTCCACCCAAGATTGGGGAAATCTCCCCATGTCCAAGAGAAAACGCTACATAGCGTCCCTTCCCTATTGACAAGCACGTGTGTAGTCCAAGTCAAGTGAGTTCATGAAGAAGAATTTAAAGTACACTTGTATTATTGTAGGGACAGATGTAGGATAAGAAAGATAAGAGAGGATACATGTTGAACATTCTCATTTCAAGAAATGTCTATAAATAGGGATCCTCTCTACAATAATATTTGTACCCATTACATTTTGGCGACCACAGTGGGAGCCTATCTCATAGGATAAGGACATCGGTTCAGCCACTGAACGCTCACACCTCAATATTTCTCTTCGCACAAGCGTCCTTGTACAAGCCGGATCATCATCCAGGCACATACCCTTCACGCCTCTCATCCCGTCGCCTCAATCACTCTCCCCATTTTCCATAAACAGTATAAAAAAAAAAAAAAAAAAAAAATCATGGCACCGCCTACCTTCTAATCAGACCACATCGTCACTTATATAACCCATCTTCTATTTCATTAAGCGCCTATATCCCTTTTGAGCGCCTGCATCATCCCTCTCTCAAAAAATAATACTCTCTCCTTTTCTTGAAAAGAGATACTTTCACTTTTTCAATTTGGCCTATTTTTAGGCTAAAATGAAAAAGTGAAAGTATCTCTTTTCCAAAAACGGAGGGAGTAATAAATAAAAGAGAAGAAAACACCTCAACGGCGACCCATATCCATATCCACTAAACCATCTCCAGCTCATCCAGGCGTCTCCTTTTCTGAAGCATCCAAGCGTCTCCACACTTCATCTTTCTCTCCCGAAATTGTTTTCTCCTTCGGGCGTCTCTTAAATTTGCGACGTCTTTGACTTATTTCTGTCAAAACTCAAGCGCATGTATACTCTCCTCACCAACATCTCTCCAGCAGACACATAAAATAAATCAAATCAGCATGGGGGCGTTCCACCTCGTTCCAGCGCCTCCTGCTCATCCTAGCACCTCCATCTCTTTCTCCAACTTCCCCAAACACAAAGAAAAGAAAAACCCAAATCATCATCGCCGACATCACCCACTAGCATCTAAAAAACACCTACATCACCAATTAGTTCAGTGCCTCCATCTCTCTTACGACCGCCTGTCTCTCTCGAGCGCCTCCGTCTCTCTCACCAGCACATATTTCTCTTTGACGACTCCATCTTTCTCTCTTGCTATCGCCCGTTACTCTTCCCGGCGTCTTATTATTTGCTTCACCAACGCCTCAAGCTACATACTTAACCAAAACAACAAGGAATATAGATGTTTACAGAAAAACCAACCATCGCCTGCACATCACACCCGCTTGTAGAAACCCCACAGAAAAACTTTTAGACTCTGCTGCAGACACCTCTAACGTGAAGATAAGTTCTCATTTCCCTTATCTACTTATTAATTTATCTCGCCAATACGGATCGCCCTGTATGTATTTGAACTCAAAATGGATTTAACCGCTGTTATTATTACTTCCATTGCATGTACAAAGCGAGGACAAGAGCATCGAGTTCAGGCCGTTCTGCCCGGTTCGACTTTCGACAACAAAGGAAATGCTCCAGCAAGTGCAACCCCCAGCTCCAACAACGCCACTAATGCCTGACGCCGACCTATTTCAATGCACGCCAGAATCATCAACCAATGCAGCAACGTCAAATCATCAACCGTCTCCATCTCTCTCTTGCCATCGCCTGCTTCTCCCAGCGCCTTCATCCCTCTCTGACGCCTCCACATCTCTTTACAACGCCTCCATCTCTCTCGCCTAAAATCAGATAAGTTTACTATACTAATATGATTAAATTTAAAAGGAAAATGTTTTCTTTTTCAAAAAAAAAGGGATCATATATGTGCAACATTGATGCTTACATAACTTCAACATCAGCTGACTAATTTTAATGTTTTTCGTTTTCGTATAGCTAGCATAAGGACATGATTCAGTGGTGAGAAGCCAGAATAATGGAGGAATCGATAATGCCAGCCTGATAAGCGTTTGCAAGAATCCCACAAAGAAGAAACGTTCAATCACTAAACCCACATGGACCGTTGGAAATACAAGATAAGTACCATATACCTTAAATGCTTCATTCATTCGTTGCAACATGAACAGTCTTTAAACTTTGTAAATCATACAAAACAAACTTGAATGCAATAATTAAATCTTCCCAATGTGGTTGCTTTGCTTCAAACGAGACGGTACTTCACATGGAAAGTAGCAAGGGGCAAAAACCCCTCAGTTCAAGAGAGAACATCTAAAAATACTTTCCACTGTCGGAGTACCTATCAAATGGACGAAACAAGTCATACGACAGAATATTAAAATCGAGCAAACAAAATATGCTACAGCATAAACATACATGCAACATACCCAATCTGGAAAACTAGAGAGCTTATTTATATACTTGTTTTTTTTTTGTAGCGAATGCATCACTTAATGAAAACCCAAAGTGACTTCAAACCAAGCAACCAAGTCAAGAGTTCATATAAGGGACTTCGGGTGATATATATCCGAAGCTATCTAAAATGAAGTCAAGAAGACGATGCTCCGACAAAAAGAAGATCCTAAGTCATGATCAAAGGGGGTTCCTAGAAGATCAAGGAAATCAAAGACTTGAAGAGAAGCGAACTTTAACAAAGTAACTTTAGACTGACTCTCCGCGTTGTACTCTTTTTCCCTTCGTCAAGGTTTTGTCCCACTGGGTTTTCCTTGACAAGGTTTTAATGAGGCAACATATGGGGGTCCAAGTCCTCTTAAAGACCATGCCAAAGTAATACATCCCGCTGATGTAGATCCTGAGTCGAAGATACACCACACAAGGGGACTTGCAGAAAGAGCGAAAGCCCAAGAGATGCCGAGAAGAGAGCAAGTCGAAAAGACGTCGATAAGAGAGCAAGTCGAAGAGACGCCGATAAGAGAGCAAGTCGAGGAGACACCGAGAAGAGAGAAAGTCGAAGAGATGCCGCACTAGGGACTTGCAGGAATAGCGCAAGCCCAAATGACGCCAAGAAGAGTGCAAGTCCAAAAGACGCCGAAAATAAAACGAGTGTAAGAGACAAGGGGACTTGCAAAGAGAAAGTCAAGATAAGGGGACTTGCAAAGAGCAAGTCAAGACAAGGTAATCTACAAAGAGAGTACAGGTGTTTGTAGACGAGCGAACCCGAGAAAGGAAACATCCTGCCTAGGCGATGAGCTGAGGACATGCCCAACTGGGATACTTGTAAGATCAAGAGGCAAGTATCAAGGGCAGGCTGCATGAGAGAAGAAATAGACTGTTGAGAAGACTAACTGTAACACCCCGTGTTTTTAGCATGGCGCATGCTAAAAGATGCGCCATTTGCTTGTGATGAAGCTTCATCCAAAGCTTCATTTGCATGGTGAGATGCATTTGGCCCTGGGGCATATATGGTGCCAAGTAAGGCACATCGCATATGCATATTGGCTAAGGCCAATATGGCATTGGTTGGAAGCTACATTGTCCAAGAGCCAATCTTGCATCAAATGATGCATTAGGTCAGTTGGGTAGATGACCTTCGAAGTGTACGGCCAACATGGCAGGATATCGGGTTGGCAGAGGACGGCCAACATGGCCGGATATCGGGTTGGCAGTTGACGGCCAACATGGCCGGACATCGGGTTGGCAGAGTATGGCCAACATTGCCGGATATCGGGAAAATACATGGCAACGGCCATGAATAGTAAACAGGGAGTTGATGAAATATTTTTGGTCCCCTTTCCATACTTGTAGAAATTCCATTAAGACATATATAGGGAGGGGTAGTTGGTTGAAGGTGCATATGCGGACTATGTACCAAGTAAGCTTCATAGCTTAGCCAGAAGAGTATAAATGATGCCTAAGGCTCATTTATAGTTGTATAGCCTCGTAAAGAGGGCATTTGATGCTTAGGCATCGTTATGCCATATTGCGGACCAAACATGCATCACTTGGATGCATTTCGACGGAACGGCCTATACGGACTAGGCCGTTTCCATTATTGCTTGGCCACGGCCATACAAACGAGTTTGCTTAAGTTTCTGTCCCTTCGTGGATGAACTACGGTCTGTGCTTGATCCTTTAGAGTAGGGAAGGGTACGTAGGCAGCCGCAATGAGTTGCGGCATTGCCGGTCCAGCACTTTGTCGCTCATATCATCTAATTCGAAGATGATTGCGACATTCTGGCCCCTCATATCATCTAAGCTCGACGCCAGAGATGATTGTGGCCATACTTGATGAGGCTTAGTTGCATGCCAGCAATTGGATGCTCATACTTCCTATCAAGCTACAAAGAGCAAGCTATAGCCTATCTGGAGGCGAAAAACCCGAATGTCGTAATTTAGCTCAAGAGGAGTCCATTTTGATGGGAAACGGCCCAAAGATCAAGACATGTTGATCTCCACATGGTCACCACAATTTAGCCAAATTCCATCGTTTAGGGCCTCAAAAGGCCGTTTTTTTCGTATTAAGCAAGTTTTTGCTTTCTTAATAAACCCTTCTGCGGAACAAGGGTAAGTTAGAATGGTATGGAAGCTAAGTTAGATGCGTCATGCCCCACGAGCATGCTTGCAATGGCAAATGGACGTGCATTTGCCTAGCCCTAAGGCCCGGATCGTAGCTTCATCATCATGGTGCATCGGGGGAGTTACGGCCTGCGGGGCAACGCGCCAAAGGCGTAATTTTCCGGTCTGTCATAGATGGTATCAGAGCAAGTTCCGAGAAAACTCTAGGGACTTGTGCGGAGTGGACTCATTAGCGAGTATTTTCCATCATGGAAAACTTAAAGTTGGAGAGTAGGCCAACTTCTGCGCGGGAAAGAGTTTGTAACTGCTGGGCCAGTTACTTTGCAAATCGAGTTAAGCTTGTATAAGTACTGTGAGTTTTCCATGCCTCTGTGGCACCCCGCTTACGAGCATCCGGAAGACCGTCTGGGACGGTGGGTAGACAATTGGACTGATCATCCCCACACGTTGGCACTTGCCAAGGGGGTGCGTTGTCAGGCCCGGCTAGCATCCCACTTATGAGTGGCAACCCTGAAAAATCCGTCGGGGACGGTGGCTTGCATCCAACCGCACCGGGCATTAGATATTGGTCCTCACAGTGTTGCGTTGAGTTTTGCCTTGTCATTTCGATGACATCTTTCAACTTGTGAACCTTAGGGATTCCTGGGTGGTAGTATGGGATGCTATCTTGGATACCTTGTCGAGATATCCTCTTGGAACTGGCCAATTACGATTCTTGGTTTTGTTGTGGGCACTTTTTGGATTCCGGGGCAGGTGGTATGGGACATGTGCTCAGAAGGTCTAAATTGTTGCTCATGACAACTTGAAGAAACCCGTGATTTCTGAGCTTCTGGTATGGGACTTTTGCTCAGGAAATCCAACTCGAAGAGATTGTCCACAATAGCTTTGGTTTTGAATTTCGGGGACGAAATTCTTTGAAGGGTGTGATAATGTAACACCCGTGTTTTAGCATGGCGCATGCTAAAAGATGCGCCATTTGCTTGTGATGAAGCTTCATCCAAAGCTTCCTTTGCATGGTGAGATGCATTTGGCCCTGGGCCATATATGGTGCCAAGTAAGGCACATCGCATATGCATATTGGCTAAGGCCAATATGGCATTGGTTGGAAGCTACATTGGCCAAGAGCCAATCTTGCATCAAATGATGCATTAGGTCAGTTGGGTAGATGACCTTCGAAGTGTACGGCCAACATGGCAGGACATCGGGTTGGCAGAGGACGTCCAACATGGCCGGA
The DNA here is from genome assembly GCA_023531295.1 of Papaver armeniacum. Lineage (NCBI taxonomy): Eukaryota > Viridiplantae > Streptophyta > Magnoliopsida > Ranunculales > Papaveraceae > Papaver > Papaver armeniacum. Next base: position 60,944 of record JAJJWW010003293.1, on the reverse strand, counting down.
TATCGGGTTGGCAGTGGACGGCCAACATGGCCGGACATCGGGTTGGCAGAGTATGGCCAACATTGCCGGATATCGGGAAAATACATGGCAACGGCCATGAATAGTAAACGGGGAGTTGATGAAATATTTTTGGTCCCCTTTCCATACTTGTAGAAATTCCATTAAGACATATATAGGGAGGGGTAGTTGGTTGAAGGTGCATATGCGGACTATGTACCAAGTAAGCTTCATAGCTTAGTTTAAGAGTATAAATGATGCCTAAGGCTCATTTATAGTTACGTAGGCCTCATGAAGAGGGCATTTGATGCTTAGGCATCGTTATGCCATATTGCGGACAAACATGCATCACTTGGATGCATTTCGGCTTAACGACCTATACGGACTAGGCCATTTCCATTATTGCTTGGCCACGGCCATGCAAACGAGTTGGCTTAAGTTTACGTCCTTCGTGGATGAACTACGGTCTGTGCTTGATCCCGTTAGAGTAGGGAAGGGTAAGTAGGCAGCCGCAATGAGTTGCAGCATTGCCGGTCCAAAGACTTTGTCGCTCATATCATCTAATTCGGAGATGATTGCGACATTCTGGCCCCTCATATAATCTAAGCTCGACGCCAGAGATGATTGTGGCCATACTTGATGAGGCTTAGTTGCATGCCAGCAATTGGATGCTCATACTTCCTATCAAGCTACAAAGAGCAAGTTATAGCCTATCTGGAGGCGAAAAACCCGAATGTCGTAATTTAGCTCAAGAGGAGTCCATTTTGATGGGAAACGGCCCAAAGATCAAGACATGTTGATCTCCACATGGTCACCACAATTTAGCCAAATTCCATCGTTTAGGGCCTCAAAAGGCCGTTTTTTTCGTATTAAGCAAGTTTTTGCTTTCTTAATAAACCCTTTTACGGAACAAGGGTAAGTTGGAACGGTGTGGAAGCTAAGTTAGCTGCGTCATGCCCCACGAGCATGCTTGCAATGGCAAATGGACGTGCATTTGCCTAGCCCTAAGGCCCGGATCGTAGCTTCATCATCATGGCGCATCGGGGGAGTTACGGCCTGCGGGGCAACGCGCTAAAGGCGTAATTTTCCGGTCTGCCATACTAACGCCTTGCCCAAACATCCAGGGGACTTAATATATATACCTGGAAAATATCAAAGTAGAAGGTCAGCCTCCTCATATCCAAGGAGGGATGCTAAAGAGTATTCCACCCAAGATTGGGGAAATCTCCCCATATCCAAGAGAAAAAGCTACATAGTGTCCCTTCCCTATTGACAAGCACGTGTGCAGTCCAAGTCACGTGAGTTCATGAAGAAGAATCTAAAGTACACTTGTATTATTGTAGGGACAAATGTAGGATAAGAAAGATAAGAGAAGATACATGTTGGACATTCTTATTTCAAGAAATGTCTATAAATAGGGATCCTCTCTCAACTAGTAGAAAAAAAGAGCTAACTTCTTGTGGCTAACCATGTACTATTTTCTAGAGTAGGCTTCCGACTCTACAATAATATTTGTACCCATTACAGTACTATTCCATTGATCCAATGGTCTGGACGGCCATAATTTTTTTATCCTATATAGAATGATATCAATCCCCAGTAAAACTGATATCAACCTATTGTTGATGGTGGTTTTTAGACAAAGGGTAAAATTGTAAAACCCCGAATAACCTAATGTCACCGATGACACATTTATTAGAACATTTAATGCATGTAGTCAGTAATTAATAGGGGTATTTTTTCAAATTAGGGTTACAACAAACAAAACCCTAATTCCCCTCTGCGCCAAAGGCAAATCATGCCAGCCACACCTAGCCCAAGCTAGCCGCACCTCTGTGCCAATGGCAAATCATACAAGCCACACCAAAACGCGCCAAAGCATGCCAAACATGTTAGCCGCACCTCCGTGCCAATGGCAAATCATGCCAGCCACATTTAGCCCGAGCTAGCCGCGCCATGCCAAACGCATTCTGCCTTGGCCCTAGCTACGCTAATCACACCACGCCAAGCCAAACACACTTACCTTGGCCCTAGCCGCACCTCTGTGCCAATGGCAAATCATGCCAGCCACACCAAACGCGCCAAAGCATGCCAAACATGTTAGCCGCACCTCCGTGCCAATGGCAAATCATGCCAGCCACACCAAACGTGCCAAAGCATGCCAACCATGTTAGCCGCACCTCCGTGCCAATGGCAAATCATGCCAGCCACGCCTAGCCCAAGCTAGCCGCACCTCTGTGCCAATTGCAAATCATGCCAGCCACACCAAACGCGCCAAAGCATGACAACCATGCTAGCCGCACCTCCGTGCCAATGGCAAATCATGCCAGCCACATTTAGCCCGAGCTAGCCGCGCCATGCCAAACGCACTCTTCCTTGGCCCTAGCTACGCTAGTCATGTCACGCCAAGACAAGCACTCTGCCTTGGCCCTAGCCACGCCATGCAAAAATGGCGCCCGCGCCTAGGCTTGCAAACCATGCAACCTAGGCCAAATCGGCCACGCATGCCATTGGCACATGCCAACACACTCGCTGGTAGCTTTCCCTACTAGGACGCGACCCAAGTTGGCCACGCATGCCATTGTCACATGCCAACACGCTCGCTAGTAGCTTTTCCTACCAGGGCGCGACCCAAGTTGGCCACGCATGCCATTGGCACATGCCAACGCACTCGCTGGTAGCTTTCCCTACCAGGACGCGACCCAACTTGGCCACGCATGCCATTGGCACATGCCAACACGCTCATTTGGTAGCTTTTCTTACCAAGACGCGACCCAAATTGGCCATGCATGCCATTGGCACATGCCAACACGCTCGCTAGTAGCTTTTCTTACCAGTCCATGGCCCTAATGGCCGAGCATGCCATTGGCACATGCCAACACGCATCGCTGGTAGCTTTTCTTACCAGGCCACGACCCTAATGTCCGAGCATGCCATTGGCACATGCCAACACGCATTGCTGGTAGCTTTTCCACCACGCCGTGACCCAAATTGGCCACGCATGTCATTGGAACATGCCAACACACATCACTGGTAGCTTTTCTTACCAGGCCACGGACCTAATGGCCGAGAATGCCATTGGCACATGCCAACACGCATCGCTGGTAGCTTTTCCACCAGGCCGTGACCCAAATTGGCCACGCATGTCATTGGCACATGCCAACACGCACCGCTGGTAGCTTTTCTTACCAGGCCACGACCATAATGGCCGAACATGCAATTGGCACATGCCAACACGCATCGCTGGTAGCTTTTCCACCAGAACATATCCCTAATGGCCATGCGCGCCATTGGCACTTGCCACACACGTCACTAGCAGCTCTGGCATTGCCGCTTACACTCAACGTACAACCTACCACCAAGGCATTCCGCACATGCCATTGGCACATGCCACACACGTCACTAGCAGCTCTGGCATTGCCACTTGCACTCAAGGTGCAACCCGCAACAAAGGCATTCCGCACATGCCAATGGCACATGCCACTCGCGCCACTAGCAGCGCCACTTGCACTCAAGGTGCAACCAATACTCGAGATTTCAACACAAACTGGGGGATGCTTTCCAGGGTTTTTGGTTTGGCGGTCACGGCTTGCAGGCGTACACTACGCTCACATTAAGAAAGCGTGAATAGGAATAAAGCGGTCAAATAAATAAGGAAATAATGGTGAAAAAACGTTTTCACCCATAAACACTATGCTACCACCTCCTCCCATTATTTCACCCTTTACTCTCTTCCTTCATGAGGCCAGTGGTACGTTTCAATCTCGACTTGTATAAATAGGTCTTACCTATTACCACCAGACAACAAGTCTCGGTCAGGAGAAAAATACAACACTCTCAGAAAAGGCAACTTTGCAAGCTCTCCAAAAAGCTTTCATCTCTTGCAAGCTTCATAAGCTTTCACTTTATGATACAAGTCGAGATACTACTCTCCCAGATGATTCTGGTCTCAACACCTTTCTTTGCTTCCCTCCCCAAATCGACCCTTCTCCTCCACTTTGTGACCAAGCAAGTCCGGAATGGCCATTTCTTGGTTTAGGTAGGACTTGTACAGCATTGATCTCTCGAATCTATAAAGTGCTCACGTGCAAAGACATTTTTTTAGGGTTTAAATCAGGTTTCTCACTCACCTACCGAATTTACCAAAATCGGGCGGAAACGATTTTCACCTATAAACAATTGGCGACCACAATGGGAGGATTGATCTATCGGTTACAATACCAACTCCGACTCGATTTCGTTTCCCCGAACGTCAATTCCCAACATGGTGGAACTTAGGTCCGGAGCGGCCCGAGAACACCAGCATAGAACACATCCCTGATGTTAGCGTCTCTCCCAATAACGTTGTTGCATCACCCGCTGACTACAGTAACATCGAATGCACTCCCTCAAGTGTAACACCGCCAATCACCAGGGCCAGAGCCGCTGACTCCTCTAGTGTCTCTGCACAACCTTCTAATCATGGCAACGAAAATATCTCTTCGGGTGTCACGCCACCAGTCACCAGGGCTAGAGCCGCCGCTACGACCCCAAATGCTTCGTCTATCATGGCGCCTCCGATCCAACTAAGGTTCCAACTCCCCCGCCGACGGGACGAGAGACCGGAGGGACCAGAGGAAGTCGTCCTTACATCACCATCGCTGATTTGATGGAACGACAAGAGATGCTCGCCAGAGCCCAGGCGGATATGGTTTCAACGCAGAAGGAGGTACTCATCTTCTCCGCAACCGAGAGAAGATTTGGAAAGATGAGAAAGATTTGAACGACAAGAGATGCGCTAGAATCCCGTTGGAAAGAAATCAGCCGCCCAACTTCGTCACGAGAGAAGATTTGGAACAACTTCTCCGCAACCGAATCAAGAATGATGAGTTGGACGTGCATCATCACCAACCACCTTACCCATCCGAAATGCAGAGAATCCCTCTCCCAAGGGGGTACTCTTCTCCTCAATTTACCCTGTACGATGGTACAGGAATGCACATGAGCATGTCTCTCGTTTCTGGAATCCCTAGGTGAACATGAATATAATCACGTTCTTCGTTTAAGGGAATTCTCAAAATCACTTCTTTGGAAGGGCGTATACATGGTACAACAACATCCCACCGAACAAAGCATTCCCAACCGGAGCGGCATGGTCACTGCGTTTTACAAGAAATACTTCTTCGTGTCTCGAACAAGTTACTTTCGGACCTCGGAAGAATGTACTAATGGGATAACGAACATCCGAATGATTTCGTCAAAAGGTTCGGGGTTCAAGCACTCGACCGTCACGACCCAAACGTGACAAGAGCAACAACCGTGAACACATGCATCAATGGTATGGTTCCAATTTACCGCGCCCTGCTAGGAAACTTGCGCTTCCAAACGTTCTCCGAACTCCATGAAGCCGCCAGATGATGCATCGCAACAACAGCATCAAAGATTCTTGGAAAGAGCTAGGCCAAATCAATCAAGACACGCGTGAAACTCGCGGGAGTAGATGCATCATCAGCAAACAATTTAATGCCGGCTCATCCTCCGTGAACATAGTAAACGAAAGGGGAAAAAGGAAAGCCCCAACTACGAGCCACTAGCCAAAACGTGAAGCGCCGGCATAGCAGGAACCCCGCCACGAAAGACCGTCACTAAAACTCCCATGCAAGCATCATGAGACCGAAGGAAATACCTTTGATTTCCCGTTTCCCATCGAGGAGGTGATTGACCTCCTAGAAGCACGGGTTCAAGATGATATTATCGAGTGCCACCTCCCGGACGTCTACCAAATGAGGCTTAGATGGCGAACCCAATCTGCCACTATCACGGGGTTCGTTCACCACCCGACCAGCGATTGCAAATGCAGACTAAAGCATATTTTCAAAGAAAGGATAGAAGCGGGAGGACTCCAACCGGAGATGAAAGAGTGCATCCCAATAAGAAACTGCGGGTCCTCACAAGACTCCGTGCACGAGACTCGCACAATCCATGATGCAACATGTATGCGAAATTCTCTATCTTTCCAAGGTGCGGGCGCAAGATATTTTCGCAGCTCTCAATCGTGTTGTATCCGCAAACGACTTTTCTCTCCTCGGAAACCACGCCGGGGGCCCAAGCTTTCCAAACAGGGCGAACCAAAAGGAGAACTGGGACCGTTGACCACGTCCCGTTTAAGAGGTAACGAATTTGACGACACGCTCATCGACACGGCCTCTGACCACAACATCATTACTTTCAAGACACTAAAGGCAGCGGGATTTACAAAACAAGACGCTACCTATTCCCCGTCTGTGATTAAAATTGAGAGGAGAAACTTTGAACGCGCATGGATACATCAACCTAGAAATCAAGATAGGAGACGCTATAACGCATAGCAAGTTCCACATTGTCAAAGAACTAGATCATGACATGATATTGGGACGCTTATGGGTACTCGACAATAAAACGAAATTGGATGTACACCCTATGCCGACGTCCACGCCCGAAGGAGTTCCCAACAAATCATCCCACGGGTTATCGCATCAACGAGCTATTGAAGGAACCCAGACATCCGGAGAGGACCCGTTGGCGCTAGCTCATGGTTTTCAAATGCAAGTAAGTCTGACCAAGCAACCTTTTCTGCAACCAGTTTTTCCTTCCCCCATTCCGTCATGGGGACTCGCTGAAGATGCTACCCGCGATTGGGGACTTGCGACTCAATCCGACTCAACTGCCAGACAACCCGTTACCAGTTGTTAAAAACTACACTTGAAAACTGGGGACTCGCTGAAGATGCTACTAGCAATTGGGGACTTGATGGCGATGCTACCAGCAAAAGACGCCTTTTACTTGGAGAGAGGCGTGTTTGCAAAAACCTTTGAAGTGAGTAAATTTAGATTGGGCAAGATATACGATCTGTTTTTAGGTTCTTAATAAAACCATCATACTACTGCGTTTTGTGCCTATTGCTAGCACACACTTTCATGAAAGAAATATTCCTTTCCCAAAACATAATCAGAGTTATATTATCAAAACCATTCATCCAAGAAATAATCCAATACCCTCAAAAGCTACCATCTGTCTATCAAAACCGGTCGAACTTTGACCAGACATCGATATGTTTTTCAAAAAAAAAAAAAAAAGAAGAAGAACCTAAATGAAAGTTTAACAGAGAAACAATCAAGTAAAATCATCCAACAGAGGTCTGCTCTTCTTGGAGAAAGTCAACTTTGCATCTTCAAGAGCCGCTCTCTTCATAATCAGCATCTTGGAAAGCTTTTCGAGTTCTACCTCCTGTCGTGCAATCTCCTCTGCAGAAAGGATTTCGACTGCTGCATCTTTTGACTTCTGGATCTCAACAAGGCCTTCGACAAACCACGAAGCATTGAACTCCTTTTCTACACACACGTCGCGATGGTGCTCCCATTCGCCAATAACGTCTTCAGAAACGGTGTGGCCAGTCACCTCACGCATGTCCTCGATGGAAGATAAAGCCTCTTCCACATGCTTAACCAGCGCAAATCGACTAGTGATCTTCTTGGTTGTGTCCATATGTCCATGCTTCTCCCAGATTCTGGTGTACAATGCCTCATACTTAGCCAGCACGCTGAAACCGCCAACCAGCACATGACCTGGATAAGGAACCAAGTACGGGGGATCAAAAATGGCGCCTGTAACCGGCCTCAAGACTCGCAAAGGGTCTTCTTCCATGTCTACGGCAGCAACCATCAGAGAATCATCCACCGTTTGAACCATATCTGTGCCTGCAATTGGCTAACTCCAATCTCCGAGTCACCGGCGGTGGTCGCCAAAAGCAAGTTTTCGTGTGTCTCCACCCCAGAATCATCCTCCGAACTGGATTCCTCCTACGAACTTGAGTTAGACATTTTTCAAAAGAAGAAACGGAAGAAGAAACAAAAAGAAGCGCGAAACTCACCGAACCACTTCCCGAAAAAGAACCAGTGCTGCCAGAGGAATCACTCTCACTTGTCAAACTTTCTTCTTTCTCTGACTCATCACCGCTATAAGGAGGCTCAGTGCCGCCGGAATTCTTGAAGAAATTGCCGTCTCCGGCAACGTGCAAGGGCAGCGAAGGCATTAACACTACCGAAGCCCTGGAAGAAACAAGACACATGTTTTCAGCAGAATTCAGTGTGTTTTGAGACAAACCAACAAGGAGGCGACACATACCTAGTTATTGGAAGAACTGAAAGACACGAGAGCTGCGGGAGGATCTTTTGAAACCGCCCGGAACCCGCCAGAACGATTCTTCGTTCTCTGTTCCTTTGCCTGGGGACTTTCCGAGTTGCCGGAAACTTTTGCTTGGGATCTCTCAACATTGGATACTTCTTCAAAACTGCTGGGGAAGGTTTACAACGAACATTCTCTACCACGTGATTTACAAAATCTTGGATCATAGTGAACTCATCGTACTGAACTCATTATAGCCAAAAGTCGTCGAAGTTACTCTTCCCGTCTGAAAGAAGGGAAGGCGGATACCCTAGGCTCAAGGGCACCGGCATTGAGGGCGGCATGCAATGAATCCTTAGGAACCACAAGTCGGTAAGCAAGAGGCACCCCTGATCGAAACCCATGTGACGAGCGAAGACGGTCAATATTGTAAGCGGCTATTCGGAAAGATCCTATGAAGAAAGACGGCATATAGCCGGACATGCAACTTTGAACAAACAAGTTTTCACCAACACTCAAGATGCCGTCGAAGATAAAGACATGATCGGAGAGCGAAGCAAATGTGTCAATTTGAGTCACCGACCTATGGACCGGATCCCATGGGCGGCTCGATTTCATGCGACTTATCGAGAAGACTAACCAAGCTCATGCCAACTCTTGGACGCCTGTTCACCCATCGAAGAATTCGGGAGCCGCCCCAACTCGCGGGAATCGAAGGCAACGGTTTCGGAGCATACTTCTCAAAGTGCTCCCATAGCCATACTTGCATAAAAGCAACGTGCACATATGAATCCACTTTCATGAAACCATTCGAAACTCGCATGTTCGCAACTAGGTGATCCAGATGCACATACAGGGAACCAAGGAATAGCTTGCCAATGGGAAGAACTTCACCTTTTGCTAACTTCACAAAGAATCACTAGCAACTCGTCTTATTTCCTTCTTGCCGAACTGTCATCAAAAATATCTCTAGACAACCGAGAGAGCCAAAAATGCTGCAACATGAAGATCACTGCTTTTACTACAGGTTCCAGCTTCGTCCGGAAACCATTGAGATATCCACCACCGTAAAAGCACCTTTCATCCTCTTTCCCACAGAATCCTTCGACTTCGCAGGGAGTCTTTTCGAGCGTAATGTCCCAACTTAGCGGCAAGGTCTTCCCACATCTTCTCCTCACCTTCGGACAATCGGATATTAAGATTCCGATTCTAGGAAGATTCGACAAGAGAGCCACACTCTCTAAAGAGAAAGTTATTTCACCCCATCTACATATGATCGTATGGGTGTCTCGAACACCATCCGGAGATGAAAGCAACCAAGCCCGGGATATCCTTCTTAATGCGAGATTTACTGAAGCTCTGACAACATCAATCAAAAGAACGCAATGGGCTTTGACACATCCTAAAATCAATGTTGGAAGAAGAATATACCCCTTTATGAAGACAGAACCGTATGGTGTTCTCTGGGCGAACCGAACGTGTCTTCTTTTCATCTTCACCACCGGTTAACAAAATTGTCACGAAACCTGGGTGATTCTTCCGAGCAGGGGTGAGGGGTCTAGCAAAGAATTCATCATCCGTGTTTGGTTTGGAACTATGAACATCCTTCGATGAGGCGAAATTTTGTTCAGGTAACATCTTGTCGGATTTCTTCATAACAACTTAGTAACGAGATATCTGGACACGGAAAAAGACGAAATTATATCTCTGACACATAATCCCAGCAACCACACAAAAAAAAGGAGAGGGTGTATTCTCTACGGGTTCAAAACTGCACACGCAGTATTTTCTTTAGGGTTCAAAATTATATACGCAGTATTTTATACGGGCTCAAGTGCGTCTGCAGTATCCTTCTTCGGGTTCAAAACTATATACGCAGTATTTTCTACGGGCTCGAATACGTCTATGGTATCCTTCTTCGGGTTCAAAATTATATATGGAGCATTTTTCTACGGGTTCAAATCTGCACACGCAGTATTTTCTTCAGGACCGAAATTCATATATGCAATATTTCATATGGGTTCGAAGTCATATGAAGCACATATACAGTATTCTTCTTCGGGATTCATATACAGTATTCTCTACGGGTTCAAAACTGCACACGTAGTATTTTCTTCAGGGTTCAAATTATATACGCAGTATTTTATACGGGCTCAAGTGCGTCTGCAGTATCCTTCTTCGGGTTCAAAATTATATATGGAGCATTTTTCTACGGGTTCGAATAATATATGCAGTATTTCCTTGGGTGCATATATACAATATTTTCTACAAGAGGCACGCCAAGAAATTATATAATATTTTCTACAAGAAGCACGCCAAGAAATTATATGCGCAATATCATTGCAAGGATTATAAAGAAAAACGCCTACTCTTAGGGTTTGCACCTACATGAAAAGGGAAACAAGAGAAGTACTGGAAGACATACTTGGAAGCTGGTTTTTCTTTGTGACTCTACCACTAGTAGGAAAGGATGAAAGGAATAAGGTGCAAGATGAGGGAAAGGGATTTTATATATATGGGCGTGAAGATTCTGAAATAGGGAAGGATTTCCCTTTACCAAAAATCGTGCGGGCTCACAAGGACGCCCAACTTCCCAATGCCGCCCAAGTTTCACCGGTCCCACCAATTGCGCCCAACTTCCCAATGTCGCCCAAGTTGCACCGGTCCCACCAATTGCGCCAACTTCCCAAGGACCGCCCAAGTCGCGCCAGCTAGCACGCTCAGCTTCCCTACCTTGCGCCGGTCCCACCAGCTAGCACACTCAGTTTCCCAACTCGCGTCAACTTCTCAATGCCGCCGGCCTTCCCCGTGTCATCGCTGACGTTGACTTTCCAATCGTGCCAGCCTCCCGATTTGTACAAAACTGCCAGAGGCAAGGATTCCAAATCCTATTTATAAAAAGGTCAGACAAGCCTCCTCCATTCTCTTTTTACGATTTATCATTGATAGTTTGTCACCATCTTATGCTTACCTCGCAACAAAGCTCCTGCCCGAGCTAAGCGGGGGGACTTAATGTTGATGGTGGTTTTTAGACAAAGGGTAAAATCATAAAACCCCGAATAACCTAATGTCACCGATGACACATTTATTAGAACATTTAATGCATGTAGTCAGTAATTAATAGGGGTATTTTTTCAAATTAGGGTTACAACGAACAAAACCCTAATTCCCCTTTGTGCCAAAGGCAAATCATGCCAGCCACACCTAGCCCAAGCCAGCCGCACCTCTGTGCCAATAGAAAATCATGCCAGCCACACCAAAACGCGCCAAAGCATGTCAAACATGTTAGCTGCACCTCCGTGATGGCAAATCATGCCAGCCACATTTAGCCCGAGCTAGCCGCGCCATGCCAAACGCACTCTGCCTTGGCCCTAGCTACGCTAATCACACCACGCTAAGCCAAACACACTTACCTTGGCCCTAGCCGCACCTCTGTGCCAATGGCAAATCATGCCAGCCACACCAAAACGCGCCAAAGCATGCCAAACATGTTAGCCGCACCTCCGTGCCAATGGCAAATCATGCCAGCCACACCAAACGCGCCAAAGCATGCCAACCATGTTAGCCGCACCTCCGTGCCAATGGAAAATCATGCCAGCCACGCCTAGCCCAAGCTAGCCGCACCTTTGTGCCAATGGCAAATCATGCCAGCCACACCAAACGCGCCAAAGCATGCCAACCATGCTAGCCGCACCTCCGTGCCAATGGCAAATCATGCCAGCCACATTTAGCCCGAGCTAGCCAGCGCCATGCCAAACGCACTCTGCCTTGGCCCTAGCTACGCTAGTCACGTCACGCCAAGACAAGCACTCTGCCTTGGCCCTATCCACGCCATGCCAAAATGGCGCCCGCGCCTAGGCTTGCAAACCATGTAACCTAGGCCAAATCGTCCACGCATGCCATTGGCACATGCCAACACACTCGCTGGTAGCTTTCCCTACCAGGACGCGACCCAAGTTGGCCACGCATGCCATTGGCACATGACAACACGCTCGCTGGTAGCTTTTCCTACCAGGGCGCGACCTGTTGGCCACGCATGCCATTGACACATGCCAACGCACTCGCTGGTAGCTTTCCCTACCAAGACGCGACCCAAGTTGGCCACGCATGCCATTGGCACATGCCAACACGCTCGCTGGTAGCTTTTCCTACCAAGACGCGACCCAAATTGGCCACGCATGCCATTGGCACATGCCAACACGCTCGCTGGTAGCTTTTCTTACCAGGACAAGGCCCTAATGGCCGAGCATGCCATTGGCACATGCCAACACGCGTCGCTAGTAGCTTTTCTTACCAGCCCACGGCCTAATGGCCGAGCATGCCATTGGCACATGCCAACACGCATCGCCGTAGCTTTTCCACTAGGCCGTGACCCAAATTGCCACGCATGTCATTGGCACATGCCAACACGCATCGCTTGTAGCTTTTCTTACCGTGCCACGGCCCTAATGGCCGAGCATGCCATTGGCACATGCCAACACGCATCGCTGGTAGCTTTTCCACCAGGTCGTGTCCCAAATTGGCCACGCATGTCATTGGCACATGCCAACACGCATCGCTGGTAGCTTTTCTTACCAGGCCACGGCCCTAATGGCCGAGCATACTATTGGCACATGCCAACACGCATCGCTGGTATCTTTTCCACCAGGACATAGCCCTAATGGCCATGCACGCCATTGGCACTTGCCACACACATCACTAGCAGCTCTGGCATTGCCACTTACACTCAACGTACAACCTACCACCAAGGCATTCCGCATATGCCATTGGCACATGCCACACACGCCACTAGCAGCTCTGGCATTGCCACTTGCACTCAAGGTGCAACCCGCAACAAAGGCATTCCGCACATGCCAATGGCACATGCCACTCGCGCCACTAGCAGCGCTTCTTGCACTCAAGGTGCAACCAACACTCGAGACATCAACACAAACTGGGGGATGCTTTCCAGGGTTTTGGTTTGGCGGTCACATCTTGCAGCATACACTACGCTCACATTAAAAAAGCGTGAATATGAATAAAGTGGTCAAATAAATGAGGAAATAATGGTGAAAACGTTTTCACCCATAAACACCATGCGGTTACCACCTCTTCCCATTATTTCACCCTTTACTCTCTTCCTTCATGAGGCCAGGGTACGTTTCAATCTCGACTTGTATAAATAGGTCTTACCTATTTCCACCAGACAACAAGTCTCGGCCAGGAGAAAAATACAACACTCTCAAAAAAGGCAACTTTGCAAGCTCTCCAAAAAGCTTTCATCTCTTGCAAGCTTCCTAAGCTTTCACTTTCTGATACAAGTCGAGATACTACTCTCCCAGAATGATTATGGTCTCAACACCTTTCTTTGCTTCCCTCCCCAAATCAACCCTTCTCCTCCACTTTGTGACCGGAGCAAGTCTGGAACGGCCATTTCTTGGTTTAGGCAGGACTTGTACAGATTGATCTCTCGAATCTATAAAGTGCTCACGTGCAGCACATTTGTTTAGGGTTTAAATCAGTTTCTCACTCACCTACCGAATTTACCAAAATCGGCGGAAACGATTTTCACATATAAACACCTATATAAATCGTGGTTACCTCCCTTGTGGGTGCGCCCACTGATAAATTTGGTGAAGCTTTATGGCATGTTTTGGCAACTAGAGACACCAGCTACTACTGCTTCTGCTTCAGCTTCTCCGCAAGTAAAAAATAAATAAAAATCGGAAGCAATTATGATTTTATATACCGTATGTACTAGAAGTTAAAAATAAAAGTATACCTAATGGCCAGTTAAAAGTTAAAAATCAATAACTCCTCTCTAAAACTTTTTCTTTTCTCTCTGCCCTTTCAAAACCCTAGCCTCTGTTTCCTTCTCCTTCTCAGATTGGCTCCCTTGGAGCAGATCTGAGCAGGAGAAGATCAATTAACCATCAATCTTTGTTTAATCTTCGCTTTATGCTTCGTTTCTATTAGTTTTTTTAGAACTTTTGGGTTGGATTTTATTTTTTCCAGATTCAAACACATCTGGTTAGATTTTGAGTTATTAGCACTTTTCTTCGGATTTATTCGTAACTTTCTCCTCTTCTCTGGTTTCAGGAAGAGTTGTAAAGACTTTAATTTCTGTTTTTAGTAGTGGGTTTGCTTGTCTATGTTCTTCTTTAATTGGTTTTAATTTTAGCTAAGTTCTCACCACTTTTCTTTTCTTGGGTTCTTCTTTTGGGATCTTTACTAGTGTGAAACCCGTGCTACGCACCGGGTATGATATGAATTGACTCCCTTTGGTGAGGCGGGGCTTCGCCCCGCACCCGTCCTAAATATGGTCCCAATAGCAACTGCAGTATACAATGAAAACACCAATTATCATTATAGTTGAAATCAAACTCACCAATTAAGTATTGTTAAAGTGTTTGAGATTAAGAAATCTTCTAAAAGAAAATATTTTGAAAAATTATACCAAACCAAAACAAAAAACCCTTAAGTGTGAACTCGAATAGAAAAAAAAAAACAGAATTGCTAGAATGCATACCTGTTATTTAAAACAGAAGACGAATTTCCAAAGTGAAAGTTGGGGGGTTTAAGAGAAATTTCAAAGCCGCTGGCTGCTTCTCTTCTCTTCTCTAGTGTCTGATAATGTTATGTTCGTTAGGGTTTATCACTAACTAGTATTTTGCCCGTGCGTTGCACAGGACTAAGTTTATACTTTTGGGGTTTATGTACCGTTATCGCTCTTTAGATCCTCCCCCAAGTGACCGGCGTTATGGTACATGGTGATGGTCTTTGTGTTTTTTTACTGAGATAGATTTAAATGACAAAAAATATATTAGTTTAAGATAAACTTCATACCCATAACATACCAATTACTGCACTTTTTTACCTCGCCTCTCTTGAAATTTATCGAGTCGAAGATAGCCATGACATTTTTTTGAATTTGGCTTTAATTTTAAACATATTTATTATCATTTACGGTGATGGAAATCAGGGCAAGCATACCGAGCAAAAAAATAAAAAATCGTGGCAAGTTTGTGCAGTAGACCAACAATACTACTTTTATATGTAACAAAGATTTGTCAGTTTCGTGGATCTGACTGCATTTTCTTCTTGTGTGTGTGTGTGTTTTTCAATACAGTTCTGGTGATTGTGATTTTGATTATATAGTGAGATAGTTGATATTAAATTGCCCAAAGCTTGCCATGGGCGGAGCTACTGTTTGTGACACATTTTTATAAGCTTATAAACGTCAATAGAAATGAGGTCATTGTTTGAACCATGTTCATGCAGAAGACCGAAGAACAACTGTTGCTTATATATTATGTTCGTAATCGGTGTTATCATTTCAGAATTTATTTCAGCCAAGTATGTAAGTTGTAGAAAACATTATTGGGACTTCATAAAATAGGAATTTTGTGTACTTAAATAATTTTCTAAGGCTAAAAATATGATCCACATTCATTAAATCCAAATCTAATAACAAATAAAGAGTTACTATCAGAAACGTTATAAACTATTTACAATCAAAATAGTTATTAAAATCTTATACTGTAGCACTGATAACTGTGGTGTCCAATCCCCCTCTCTTGATCCTTATTCATTGTCATCAGTCATCACCCTCGTAACCTTTGTTTTCACCGTCACTATCTTGAATAAGTTGTGGAATTCTGTCAACAGTATCTTCAACGGCTTCAACCAATGGTAGCATTTCGTCATTAGTCTCCTCACCCTCCCTCATCCTCGTTTTCACTTATGTCGACAAACGGTAGCATTCCGTCATCGCTATTTTGATCCTCTCCTAAGTGACCGTCAGCAGGCTTGTTTTCTTGCACCATATGCATTTTTTGTTTCTGCATCGGAAAAATTAAGGGTATAACTATCGTGCAAATCAGGTAAAATAACTAAATACAATGGTTGTGTACTATTTTAATGTAAACGATTCCCAAATTCATTTGACTGAAAGGGTCAACAGAAAAAAGTAGTGGAATCAAAGAAAGAGAAGAGATCACTTATGTGGTGCAAACTTGTGAATATTTCCTTACCATATACATTCCGAGTATATCCTTCCAGTACGATATCATTTTTTTATCATTTAGTATTTCCGATCCACTGTGGTTTGTCGTTCTCGAGCTCAAGACTGCAGCATAGAGTTGTCCTTGACAGAAAATTAGGTTCGGAAGATAGAGCCATCGAAAACATCCCTTAAATGTACTTTTTCGGGATGAAAGGAAGGTGCATTTCGGTTGGTTGTATTACTAATCTTGAAAATGAAACACTCTTAATGGCACCAATTCCCGTTACGATAAGAGCTGAATAGTTCTTGCACATATTAGGGTAACAATGAATTGTACCGTTGCAAAGCCCTCAATCTTCAATTGCAGCAGATGATTAGGGACTCCTGAGAATTTTTGAGGTCAAACTAAATAAGTAAATATGTGTGTTCTGTAGGAAGTAAATAAACTTCTTAGAAAGTAAAAAGCAACACCTCATCATGGATGTATTAAGCCTTATGTCATTCAATCATGATGGTGCTCTATGCTTTATGCAATGAAAAGTGTAACACTTGGAGGCTTTTTTTTGTTTTGTTTTCACATTAAGTCATCCTTTGAAACACAACTTAACATCCGATAATATTGTGAATCAAAATTTGAGATGAATAATTAATAAAGAAGTTAACTAATGATTGTATAAAATGGTATAGTAACAAATGACAATGGTATACAACATATGCTATATTGGAAATTAACAAAACTCAACTGATCTTACTTATAGAATGCTCGACGCCTGGTTTCTATATATGATAACTCATGTTAACTTGAGCTTCCATCGGAACTGGATTCCAATGGTATTCGATTGTCTAGTAACAACAGATGTTGTTTCGTAGCTTTCTTTGCATCAAGTTGTTCTTTGCTAAACCTTCTGTTACAGGATTGTATATGTCTTCCAGCTTATTTGGATCAAGAATAACAAAGTAAAGATAAAAATAATTTAACAATGTCTATGAATCCAATCACCTTGATTAATAGACAATAAATGCCGTCAAAGTTGATTTCTTTGCCTGATTATGACATGCCTCCAATCTCGTCACAGCGCCTTACTTTTCCACGCTTATGCGTCATTTTCCACCCAGATTAGTGGAGAAGCCTTAGTTTTCTACGCTTGTACACCATTTTTCACATCTGTAAATAGTAAAAGTAGGGTCTGGAAAAAAAATACGGTATTCATCTTGATGCCCATACCATAAATCAACTCTCAACCTATTCTGATGAGAGAAGAAAATATGGTAAAACATTACTTGAATGAGGAATAATAAAATACTGTAGGATCGAGCAAGAGAGAGGAGAGCACACGCGGAAGCAATTAAAAGACTACATTGATAATCAGTTTGGTGTATATTCTCTTATGGCTTAACAGCCTACTTATAGTCTCACAAACTTGACAATCACTCAAAGTACTTTCCTAATACAAGCAAACTCTAAATAAAGCACACATTCCTAACATAACACAAACTCTAAATATAACTCTTCTAGAACTCTCTAGAACCGGCACAACTTGCTCTTCTAGTTAACCCGAACTTCCAAATATCGCACCTTGTGTCAATCGTTCCAGATTGATCCAACTTGACTGCGTCAATCTGCAAAGAGTTGATCCATTCCGATCAGTATCAACAACACTTGTTGATCCACGAACCAAATCCATATCTTGGTTTAACTTCCAACATCCTCCCTTAAACCAAGATATCATTCAACGAGAATTCCGTAACCCTCTTCTACTCCTCATCTTCTTCCATTGATCGACGTTTTAGTACGTCCTTGTCTTTTCTCATTTTCCATTCCTCTTCTTCCATAGATAAACGTTAACACGTTCTTGTCTTTTATCATTCTTCTTCAAAGAAACCACCAAACAAACCCTTACTCCTTGATACTCGATTATAGCTTATCCCAACTTCATGATCACACCGGAATTCCGTCAATCAAACTCAAACTCAAATAAAAAACAAAGCACAAACAGCAAACTATCTAACAAACTAAGCACAAACAGCAAACCAACTAAAACGAAGCAATCTTCTAATTTTGCTTAACAGCAATCTTCATACCATCGCAACCAGCACAAGTTTCTTTCACTTTCTTCTTCATCGCAGCGGAACATCATTCTTAACAAGCTAGAAACACTATCTACTTGTTAGCCAAACACAAAACCAAATTCTTTAACTCATCACCGAGCATTGTAGCTCATCTTCATAATTTCTTCACTGAGCATTGTAGCTCAAACTCAACTCTTGTTTACCCACTTCACTTGCAGGATTTCCACTCAACTCTTCAAATTCCACCCTGGAATTTCTTCACTTCTCTAGCCAAATCCCCACTGGGATTGCTTCACACAACTCTAGCCAAATCCCCACTGGGATTGCTTCACTCAACTTGTAGACTTTACTCACCTACAATCTTGTTTCACGCTCACAACCTTGTGACGTCTCAAACTTAACAACTCATAGGTATTAACCTCCTTTTGTTGTCTTCTCACACATCACCCTTGGTGATTACTTCTCTTTCTTCACAACCTTAATGTTGTATTTCTCTTCTCTTGTTCTTTGATCCAGTCACGCTTGTTACGAAACCTTCACACTTCTTTTCAAGATTCTCTCACAATCTTTCTTTTGTTATGCTTCTGCCACAAGCAATAACTAACACAAAGTCTGCCACACTTTGTAAGATATCCAAGTTTCTGCCACAAACTCTTCAACCTTTCAACATGTTTGAGCTTAACAAGATACCATCCTCCCTTAAGCTCAAACATCACCACCCAACTTTCTTTGTCATTCTAAGCTTCAATTCGATCACCTCAATCAAACCGTACTAGCCTCGCTGCAATACCGACTTTGATCCTCTATCAAACTGTACCATCCTCTGACTACAATACCAACTTTGATCCTTTCGTCTTTTTCGAATCCATGACTTAACCCTTCGAATCAACCGCTTACCCAAAAAAAAAAACTTCTTACCTCAACAAACATCAAATCTGCAATCTGCAACCCTCTGCCAGAAAATTGTCACACTTCTGCACCGTTATAACCCTTTTGTCACGCTCACTGTCACAACTGTGACCCTTCTCTTCTGTTGCGTTTAGAACAATTCTTTTTTAATCGTTTTGTAACAACTCCTCTGTCACACTTCTGTAACAACTGCTCACTGTGACTGTTCTTTGTAACCCATCACAAACTGTAACAAACCTTCAATAACACTTTTTTTTTTTTTTTTTTTTTTTTTTTTTTTTTTTTTTTTTTAACGCCTTGCAACAATACTGGTTTTCACCCTTCCTTTTATTAGGTCGTGAAACCCTAACGTCGATCTTCGACAGTAGCACTACGTGCCTCGGACATGCCTGACTCTCAATCCGTGATTTACTTGAGACCAACTCATCTCTGTTCTTCTCCCTAAATCTCTGTCCATTCATCATCGTCAGCAGCACCTTTCTTTTAGCCAAAAAAAGCTACAATTAACTTCGCAGCAACAGTTTCTTCTTCTTGGACCTCACAGCACCACAAAAATCACCAACAACAACAATAGAAGCAGCATGTCTCTCTTGTTGTAGTAACGCCATTCAACCACTTAATCCTCTTCTAACCTATCTCGGACTGACCATCGATCATCACAATCAACAACAACGTCCCAAAATCTCTCTCCTTTTTCTTTTAAACTTTCGAGTCTCGACCCTTTGAGAACACCCACACGAACACGGCTTAACCCACAGAATTTTAATGTATCTTCCCCGTTCTTTTGTTTAGTTTTCGAGTTCTTCTCAAATACCAAAAACCCATTGTCACAGATAATGGCAATGAGTAGCTCACGGCATCATTACTAAATTCTGTCGGCATTAATCCATGTACGATCTCCGTTTTGTCCTCGGCCCACCAAGTCTCCTTCTTCATCGTACCTTCTTTAAACCAACATCCTGGACCTCCATCACCGATCAGCAGCAACATCTTTTTATCTCAACTTCATACTCGAGCCACCAAACACGAGCAGCTTCTTCTTCTCAGCCTTGGAACTCATCAAAACGTTATTCTTCTCCTTGAGCTTCTATGAATCACCATCGCAATCACCTCCAAGTAAGTAAGCATTAGTTAACACCAACAAGAATACTCTATCACAAAAGAACCTTTGTTGATTTGCAAAGATCGACTAAGCACATCAACAGAGATAGACTCCGATGAACTGCAGATATGCAGACTCCATGGCTTCCTTCTTGTCTTCAAATTCTCGTGCATGATAACTCTAACCCTAACGACTCGGTTAACTCATCTCGAGATCTCTTCTCATATTAACAAAGAATCACCACCTTCCATCAAAGGAATTCAATGGCATCAAGCTAGTTTCAGTCCTTTGTTTCACCATCTGAGATACATCTCTTCAGCTCAACTACGTATAGCAACATGACTTTGACAAGTCTTCTTTCGCAGCCTTCTCGTTCGGGTTAATTAATCACAACGTCGATCTTCTTTCGCAATCTTCTCGTTCTAGAAAAAACTCAACAACGTACATCACAACTCCATTGATTCCAACAGCAGCTTCTCTTCTCCTCCATCGAGTTTCATCACCAGCTCGAGCTCTTTCTTAGTCACCACTGCCAACACCTAGCATCAACAGCATCTCCTCGTATAACAGCAGCACCAATGCTTCAACGTCTTCACGAACAAACCCTAAACAGCTCCAACCTTTTTTTTTTATCACAACTTCTGGAACCTTGATGAAGACAAACACCAACAAGCCTTCAAACACTTCTTTCATCTTCTTTGTCACGAACAAATCCTTTTTTTTTTTTTTTTACTTCTTTAAAACCTCTCGAACCCTAACACAGCAAACTCATCAACACTTCACAACGCCTTTAACTTTTCTCTTAAACTCTAAAAACGTAAAACAAGAACTTCTCTTCTTTCTCCTTCTCCTCTCCCTTCCTCTCACCTTGCTCTGATACCACATGTAGGATCGAGCAAGAGAGAGGAGAGCACACGCGGAAGCAATTAAAAGACTACATTGATAATCAGTTTGGTGTATATTCTCTTATGGCTTAACAGCCTACTTATAGTCTCACAAACTTGACAATCACTCAAAGTACTTTCCTAATACAAGCAAACTCTAAATAAAGCACACATTCCTAACATAACACAAACTCTAAATATAACTCTTCTAGAACTCTCTAGAACCGGCACAACTTGCTCTTCTAGTTAACCCGAACTTCCAAATATCGCACCTTGTGTCAACTGTTCCAGTTGATCCAACTTGACTGCGTCAACTGCAGTAGTTGATCCATTCCGACTGTATCAACAACACTTGTTGATCCACGAACCAAATCCATATCTTGGTTTAACTTCCAACAAATACTCTTACCTTCATTTATCATTGGTTTATATATACATGATACATATATACCATTTGATAGAACGAATGTGCCTATAATCTTTGTCAAAAAAAAAATGAAAGTTATAATAAATCATAAAACATTACAAATCATGATTACAGAAACCGCATACAACCAAGTGAGTTCAAAAGCTGTTATATCGACAACAAGTCATACTAACAAACCCGAAAAAGAAAAACATTAGATCACTATTATAATCAGAAAACTTCGTTAATAAAAAATAGATAAGTTGCAAGTAGACGTACGTTAGAAACTACAAAGAAGAAACAGGTTTATTTACCTCGTTGATTCTCTTTTCCCCGTCAGAAGAAGATGGTGGTGGAGGAGGCGTAAGAAGGTGGTGATGAAACATGAGTAAAAAGAGGTGAAGGAGGCGGAATAAAAGATAAAAAGTTAGGGTTTTGTGTGAAAAGAGGTTCTGTGTCGTGAAAGTGATTCGGTACTAATTTACCCACCCATTCTATTTTGCTATGTAAATCCTTAATTCCTATTGGTTGGGGGCCAGGAGCTCTAGAATTCAAGCTTTTGGCCCAACTTTTATTCTGGAGCCAGTATTTCGGCCTCAAATTATATATACAATAGGGAGTTTCAGCGGGGACAAAATAGTCATTTAAAAGCTGCGATTGGATTTGTTGTTATGTGAGCCCAAAGTTCGGCCCACAAAAAAGACCAAGGAAGTGAGACCGAGGGCATCATCATCGTTTCTTAAAAGAGCACCATTATTTTACATAATTGCTAAATTACAAGGATTTCAGGTCCCACGTTTCAATTCATAATCGCATCTAATCTTCATGTTGTTAAGAAAAGATCTAGTGATAGTCGAACCTGACTAAATTAACTACCTACCTACATTAGGAGGAGAGATTTGCATGTGTGATTTGATTTCAACCAGTACCATCGAGAGAGAATATCTACATACTGTTCATTAAATATAGAAAAAGGAATAGAAACAGCACAAACTTAATCAAATTCTTAAAATATACTCACTAACATAAGAAGAGACTCTTTTAATGGAAACAGCAGGCTGGCACCATATAACTAGGCTCTTTTAATAACAAAGGCAAGATTAATAGTATTGAAACGGCTTACCAGAGGTAATTAGGAAGCAAAAGAGTGATCATGGAGACAACATATTCAATACCAGTACCGGTTGATGAAGAAGGGAGCACTGAGAATCGAGGAAGTATGTGGGATTTAGACCAGAAACTTGATCAACCCATGAAAGAAGAAGAGGCTGGAAGGCTCAAGAACATCTACACACAAAAGGTATGATAGATTTTCTCTCTTAATTTCTTCTTCTTTATTTAGAAAAAATTATATCTCTATTTGGTCATTTCTGGACACTTAAAATCCAATCCATTTAATTAGGACGCAAACTAGGTGTAGATTGAGACTGAAGGGGTCTTGATTAAATTAAGCTTGATCTTAGAGTTTTGATGGTGCTGTTTATTTTATTTCTGTGCAGAAATCTTCATCACTGTTAGTATTGAGACTAGCATTCCAGAGTCTTGGAGTCGTCTACGGAGACTTGGGCACATCTCCTTTGTATGTGTTTTATAATACATTTCCTGATGGAATCAAGGATCCAGAGGATGTTGTTGGAGCATTATCGTTGATTATATATTCTCTTACTCTCATTCCACTCATCAAGTATGTCTTTGTTGTGTTAAGGGCAAACGACAACGGTCAAGGTAAATTTTGATCATATATGAATATCCCCTGAATTGAGAGTAAGGGTCTGAATTGAGAGGGTTATGTTATCTATCTATGTTGCAGGTGGGACGTTTGCTATTTATTCACTACTATGTCGACATGCCAAAGTGGAAACCATCCCGAACCAACACCCAACGGATGAGCAGTTAAGTACGTACAGTCGTCATATATTCCATGAGAAATCATTTGCTGCTAAGACCAAGAGATGGTTGGAAGCGACTGCATTAAGGAAAAATTTACTTCTAATGCTTGTTCTTGTTGGGACGTGCATGGTTATTGGAGACGGGATCTTAACTCCAGCCATATCAGGTCTCATTCCCATTACTTCTTGCTTTAAGAAAACAAAATACAAAAAGATTCATTATACTGAAACTACTAATTTTTCAGTTCTTTCGGCTGTTGGAGGGGTCAAGGAAGATCTCCCCAGCATGAGCAGCGGTATCTTGCTATGAGTTTTTATTTATTATGAGCAATTTCAATTCCATTTGATCTATTGTTTTCTTCATTTTGAAAATTGTCTTTATTTTCTTGAATGCAGATGTAGTGCTAGTTGTTTCATCAGTCATATTAGTTGGCTTCTTCAGCATGCAGCATTATGGAACAGATAGAGTTGGATGGCTCTTTGCTCCAGTTGTCCTACTTTGGTTTCTGTTAGAGTTTAAGGAAACTTAGTCTTTGTTTCCTATTGAAATTGTATTTCTGTTTATAGTGTGAGTCTCAATAGGAATGTCTTGTATGATACGTATACAGCAAACCTTGTAAACATATAAATATATTCAATTTATTCTCTGGTTTTCTCACGTTTTGAGAAACCTTTCTAACCCATTTCTGTCTTGGTATCAGACAGGTCGCCTCCTACCCATTTCTAACCCATTATGAATACAATGGACCTGATCATATTCGAACTGCTGGAGGTTCATCCTTGCCGATTTCTAATACCGGTGATGGTATTCTTGCTACTCCTACTCGTAAGTTTCTTCTTCCTAATATTCTTCATGTTCCACATCTCTCCAAAAAACTGTTATCTGTCTCTAAGTTCTGTCGTGATAATAATGTCTTCTTTGAATTCTATGACTCTTTTTGTCTTGTGAAGGATCGTCAAACTGGGGAGGTAGTACTTCGAGGAATGCTCAATAAGGAGGGTCTTTATACTCTTCTTCCTATTTCACCGGTTTCTGCTCTTGTTGGTGAACGTACTTCTTTACAAACATGGCACTCTCGTTTAGGGCATCCAATGCTCAAAACAGTCAAAGCCATTGTCTCAAAACATAGCTTGCCTGTTTCTGGTTTTCAATTTTCTATGTGTCAGTCGTGTTTAGCTAATAAAAGTCATAAGCTGAGTTTTCCAGTTAGTACTACAGTTTATGAACATCCATTGGATCTTATTGTTTCAGATGTTTGGGGTCCTGTTCCACTTTTATCTAATGAAGGTTTTCGGTACTATATTATTTTTGTTGATGTTTTTAGTCGTTTCACTTGGATTTACCCCATGCAACATCCTACTGACAAGCATCTTCTCCTTGTTAAGAGAATTTTGCGCTATTTACAAGGTACTTCTTCTTTTGGTCTTACTCTCCGGCCCTCTTCTTCCTTGCAACTAAGTTTTCAAGCCTATACGGATGCTGATTGGGCTGGTGATCCAACTGATAGACGTTCCACTAGTGGCTATTGTGTTTACTTAGGATCGAATATCATTTCTTGGAGTGCTAGAAAACACAAAACAGTCTCTAAATCCAGTACTGAGGCTGAATATCGAGGGCTTGCCATTGCTACTGCAGAGCTCATGTGGATTGAGTCTTTACTCAAAGAACTTCAAGTTCCGGTTTGCACTCCTCCTGTTTTATGGTGTGATAATCTTGGTGCTACCTATCTTACTATGAATCCTATTTTTCATGGTCGCACTAAACACATTGAAATCGATTATCATTTTGTTCGCGAAAGGGTTCAACGTGGTCAGCTCATTGTTCGTTTTGTTTGCTCTAAGGATCAGATTGCCGACGTCTTTACTAAACGACTTTCAAGAGATCGTTTCTCTTTTCTACGCTCTAAGCTTACTGTTTCTAACCACCCGCTTAGATCGAGGGAGGGTGTTAGAGTTTAAGGAAACTTAGTCTTTGTTTCCTATTGAAATTGTATTTCTGTTTATAGTGTGAGTCTCAATAGGAATGTCTTGTATGATACGTATACAGCAAACCTTGTAAACATATAAATATATTCAATTTATTCTCTGGTTTCTCACGTTTTGAGAAACCTTTCTAACCCATTTCTGTCTGTTTCTTTTAATCGGAGGCATTGGCGCTTTCAATATCTGGAAATATGATAGCTCAGTTCTAAAAGCCTTTTCTCCAGTTTATATTTATAGATATTTCAAACGAGGAGGTTGGAGCTCCCTTGGAGGAATCATGCTTAGCATCACCGGTAAGCAACGCTTTACCATTCTTCAGAAATAGGAGTATTTATTAAAAAACGCCGTATAGGTAAAAACTTGTAGCTAGGATTCTGATGAATTCATGTAATCCTTGCAGGCACAGAAGCTCTATTTGCTGACCTGACCCATTTTCCTGTATCGGCTGTTCAACTAGCTTTCACGATGCTCGTGTTCCCTAGCCTTTTATTGGCTTATACAGGACAGGCTGCTTACATCACCAAAAACCCCGATCACGTGGTTGATGCATTCTACCGTTCTATACCAGGTCTTTCCTGTACTCCTGTGTTTGAAATTTTGTCAAAAATTGCCTGCAGCAAGTTTTTTTTGCTGATTAACCTCTAATTGGTAATTTTCAGAAAGCATATACTGGCCAGTGTTCATTATAGCAACAGGAGCAGCTGTTGTTGCAAGTCAGGCCACTATTTCAGCGACTTTTTCAATAATCAAGCAGGCTCTTGCACTTGGTTGTTTCCCAAGGGTGAAAGTTGTTCATACATCAAAGAAATTTCCTGGGCAGATATACATACCCGATATCAATTGGATTCTTATGCTTATGTGCATCGCAGTTACCGTAGGATTTAGAAACCAAAGCCAGATCGGAAATGCTTATGGTGAGTTTACATTTTGCTTTATCCCATGCAGTTTTTCCATTCAATCTCCTGCTTATCAAGAAGCATTCTTTGATGTTTTGGCCACCAACAGGAACCGCAGTTGTGACAGTTATGCTTGTAACGACATTTCTTATGATACTGATAATGTTACTTGTATGGCGGAGTCACTGGATTCTGGTTGTGATCTTCACCGTCTTATCATTAGTCGTCGAATGCACTTATTTCTCAGCTGTACTTTTAAAAGTAAATCAAGGCGGTTGGGTTCCTCTTGCAATAGCTGGAGCATTTCTTATCATCATGTATGTGTGGCATTATGGAACTGTAAAGCGTTACGAAGTTGAGTTGCACAGTAAAGTATCAATGGCTTGGATACTCGGTTTGGGACCGAGCTTAGGTTTAGTACGGGTACCAGGTGTCGGACTAGTGTACAACGAATTAGCAAGTGGAGTTCCTCATATCTTCTCTCACTTGATCACAAATCTCCCTGCAATTCATTCAGTTGTAATTTTTGTCCGCGTGAAGTACCTCCCCGTCTACACCGTGCCTCCAGAAGAACGGTTTCTTGTAAGGCGAATTGGACCCAAAGAATTCCACATGTTCAGGTGCGTGGCCAGGTATGGTTACAAGGATCTGCACAAGAAAGACGATGACTTTGAGAAAAAGCTCTTTGAAAGCGTTTTCTTGTTTGTTAGACTTGAATCTATGATGGAAGGATGTACAGACTCGGACGAGTACAGTTTGTATGGAGATTCCCAGTTAACCGAGAATAGAAACATGATATCTCTGAATGTAGACAGTGCCGTAACTTCATCTGGAAGTGACAGCATTGTACCTGCAACATCTCCAGCACTGATAGCCGCAAGCAATTTCTTCAGTTCAGCTGGGCAGCAGACAAGTCATGAGATCACGGATTTGGATGAGCTGGAGTACCTGAAAAGCTGCAGGGATGCGGGTGTAGTACATATACTTGGGAATACAATAGTAAGAGCAAGGAGAGATTCGACATTCCTTAAAAAGATATCCATCGACTACATTTATGCTTTTTTAAAGAGGGTTTGCAGAGAGAATAGTGTCATATTCCATGTACCTCATGAGAGTTTGTTGAACGTCGGACAAATATTCTATGTATGATAAATGTATGTAGATTCATAAATAAAAATACTTGTACTTCATCTTTAAAATCTAGCTATCACGTTGGGCCTTCATATTGCTAATCTGTGGAAACTGAAAACCAGAATGAGATTTTCTATATAGGTTTACGTGTTTAAGATATCATCCTTTGCATGTCTGCCAACACTCACAAGTTATCGTGTTTTGATTTGTGATTCCAGAAGTTTTTTCTCAAACAAGGATATGAATCATATGATTGAGAACCAGTAGTAAGCCCACAGAAGACTAAGCCCAGTGATAATTGTTAAGGAAATGTTGTGGCACTAACAGATATTTAATCACTCACACCGGATATTGTGGTACACACAAATTTATTATCATCCCTATATACTATATATATTGTCAAATGTGCGGGAAAACAAAAGTGATTATGTGACCATAAAATGTACACCAAGTGATTTTTGAAACATGAATTGCATGGTTCTTTTTATGTGTAATTTTTTTTTCCTGCTCAGACAACTCTAATGTTGAAATTAAAACTCTCTTGGGGACCATCTGGATGGATCGACACTCAGTCACGGGTTACCATATGCACGATCGCAACAAAATCATACTACTAGATAGCCAGGATCATCATTTCATGCAACACAAAAGAAAATAAACGCAGGTACATACCTTATTTTTATATCTTTTAACTGGTCCATGGAACATATCAGTGGTCCTCCAGCATTGATTGAGTTGAGCTATCTCATCTCATGTGCAGGAGGAAAAGCTACAAATCCTAGCTAGCTAGTTTGGTCCCGTTTTGCCGTACTGTTATTATTATTATATGCTTCCAACTCTTGTCCGCATGATTAGTTTAACTGATTAATCATCTTTATTTTGAGTCTTGTATTATACTTATTACGACGCCATGCAATAAAATCTAAAATGAGTTCAAATTGAAGTTCTCGCAAATTCAGCTTACCGGTTTAAAAATAATTTTGTGACCTAAAATTTGTAATCCTAATACTAAAATCTTAGTTAAACCCATGTATAGCTAACAAAGTGGCGTTTAGATACGAAAAGCAAAAATATTTCTGTTTCTAAAAGTTGTTCTGAACTCTAATATCCAAACTAGCTTCTTGCATTTTGATTTATAAAAGTCAAAATGCTAAAAGTCCGGCGAAATGATAATTTTCCGTTAGAATAAGCATAATAAAATCAATATATGAGATGATTATCAGTTCAAACCCTTTTCTCTCTCTTACTCCTTTTTTTTTTTTTTGAAAAGGAAGGTTATATTAAAAGGAAAAAGCTGTACAGAGTATATACAAGGTCATGAGACCATCACAAAGAAAGGGAAAAAGCAATTACAAATTCATACTAGTCTCCCACTGAAACACAAGCTGATTTGCTGTAACTTGGTTGAAAACATCCGTAGAAGAACTCCAAAGCATAATCCATTGTTTAACTGCTATTTCCAACTCGTAGTTTGATTTAGGTCTTCCTCCATGCCGCCTTCTATTACGCTCGTTCCAAACTTCCCGAAGAGATGGCGTACGGTAGTAGATGCCATACCATCTTCACCTTTACTTGATGCTCTTTCCAATATCCAGCATAACATCAAGTCTTGTAGAAATTCCATTAAGACATATATAGGGAGGGGTAGTTGGTTGAAGGTGCATATGCGGACTATGTACCAAGTAAGCTTCATAGCTTAGCCGGAAGAGTATAAATGATGCCTAAGGCTCATTTATAGGTCAAGCGTAGCCTCGTGAAGAGGGCATTTGATGCTTAGGCATCATTATGCCATATTGCGGACCAA
The DNA here is from genome assembly GCA_023531295.1 of Papaver armeniacum. NCBI lineage: Eukaryota > Viridiplantae > Streptophyta > Magnoliopsida > Ranunculales > Papaveraceae > Papaver > Papaver armeniacum. The sequence goes on along the minus strand of JAJJWW010003293.1, from coordinate 31,747 downwards.
ACATGCATCACTTGGATGCATTTCGACCGAACAGCCTATACGGACTAGGCCATTTCCATTATTGCTTGGCCACGACCATGCAAACGAGTTGGCTTAAGTTTACGTCCCTTCGTGGATGAACTACGGTCGTGCTTGATCCCTTTAGAGTAGGGAAGGGTGCGTGGCAACCGCAATGAGTTGCGGCATTGCCAGGTCCGAAGACTCTGTCGCTCATATCATCTAAGCTCGGTAGCTCGACGCAAGAGATGATTGTGGCCGGACTTGATGAGGCTTAGTTGCATGCCGAGTAAGTGGATGCTCATACTTCCTATCAAGTTATAAAGAGTTGGTAACGTGGGAAATGGCAAGGGCTTGATGGTGCGGCCTACGCTAAAGTCCAAGGCTTATACAGGCAATGACGGATGCTCACTAGCTAGGGAATTCGGTGATGAATTCCCTACGTAAAAAACAAAGCCGAGAGACGCATGAAAAATGCATTGGCATTGGCCTTATGGCGTAAACCCTTTTGCGGGACAAGGGTAAGTTGGAACAGTGTGGAAGCTAAGTTAGCTGCGTCATGCTCCACGAGCATGCTTGCAAGGGCAATTGGACGTGCATTTGCCTAGCTTTGAGGCCCGGATCGTAGCTTCATCATCATGGCGCACCGGGGAGATCACGGCCTGCGGGGCAACGCGCCAAAGGCGTAATTTCCCGGTCCGTCACATTCAGTCTCAAATACAAACTTCCTTTGCTATAGAATTCGTTAACAGCTGCCATAATCTCATTCTTTAAAACATCCCAACATGTCTTGTAAAACTCCAAGTTATACCCATCAGGGCCTGGCGCCTTATTAGAACCGCACATCTTTATAGCTCTAAATACCTCATCTTCCTCAAAAGCTTTCTCTAGCCAATCCTGCTGTACTGGGTCAATCGATCTGAACTCCAAGTTATTGAAAGAAGGACAAACCGGCGAGACTGCAGTAAAAAGACCCGTGTAATAATCATGAATTTCCTTTTTGATTACTTCATGGTTGAAAACATCTATCCCATCCACCTCCCGACTTTGTAATGCGGTTTTCTTCTCTTTTTCCACTTGCGATTTTATGGAAATAATTCGTGTTCTTATCTCCATCTTTAAAACCTTTGACCTTAGCCCTTTGAAAGCGCCATTCTAGCTCTAGTGCAACTCACCTTATTCAATGATTTTACTTGACTCGACTCTTTCTCCCAATTGAGTGATGATAGAACCACACTTTCCTCTACTAAGTTCAAGTCACTTATCTTCTTCTTTAGCTCCTCTTCCTCCTTTCTTATATTTAAAAGTACTCTTGCTCCGATTTTTGATGAAATACTTCAAGTTACGTAGAACTCCATTGAATTCCACCAAACCTCCACCACTTCACAAAATACGGATGCTCCAACCAATAGTTTTCGATTTTAAACCTGGAATGAAACTTGATTGTTGGCTCTAAGTCCAAAAGGATAGCATTATGGTCTCGAGAGTGTGCGAACCAACGTTGTCATGCAGTAGCATTGTTGAACGTGCATCAAACGCCGTACACACAAGGCATCTATCTAATCTGCATAGCAAAGGGTCGGTGCTTATTGCTCCAAGTATATGCCCCCGTGTAAAGGTATATCAATTAGTTCTTGATCCGAGATAAAATCATTGAGAAACCTCATATTTCTTGCGTCTCCATCCGCCTTATTCCTCTCGCATCACTTCTCACTGCATTTACATCACCCACAAAACACCATGGCTCGGAAGACCAAGCCCTCACCTCGAGCCAAATCAGCCCAAATGTTTGTCTTCTCGTCATGATCACAAGGGGAATAAACGTTAGACAATAAAAACTTAAAGCGATCTTTGCGATAACGAAAACAGGCAAGTAATTGAATTGAGTCCTGTTCGTTTATCCAACAACTCAAAAAATTGTTGTCCCGCATCGTTATTAATCCCCACTGTTCCCTCTTGCTCCTTGGGAAGGTAACATCTCCATTCCAAAGTCGTTCGTAGTCGTACCACAACCGTCGAACAAACCAAAAAGACATAGAAGCCATCTTAGTTTCTTGAATACAACAGATAGTACAATGAAGCTGCGCAATTAAATCTTTCACCGCAACTTGCTTGGCAAAATCATTTAGCCCTCTTATGTTCCAAGAAACAAGTTTAGATCCCATCAGGTACACTTTTATCCCTTGAGTTCACTTCCTCATTCTCTTCTCCATCATTAGTAGAATTAGAAATATTTGAATCGCAGTTATCTATCACTCTCTGCCCTTCCGCTATTGCCTTATACCGATCCCTGTATTTGAATAATATCTCATCAATGACTGCTTTAGCTTGAATCTCGTCGGTAGCAGAAATACCACCCGTCCTGCAACAAAGTTCCACCACTAGCTTTGAAGTCGAGAAAATGACTTCGTTCGAATCAATATTGGCTTTCTGAATGTCTCCCAAATTAATGACAATTTGGTCCCCAATCACATTGAAAAGATCCAACTTCTGATCCAATGTCTGCACTAACAACGGTGATTCTCTCACAATCGTCTCCTCCAACTGACTAGAGTGTATGACCATTTGAAGGTCATCAGTAGGAACTGAGGAAGGAAACCCTCTGTCATTACACTCTTCCAAAATGGGTTCATAAACTCCTGAAATGGTTGGAGCCCCTACACCTCCACCTTTCCCCGAGCTAATGTTCCCTTCTTTGTGAGTCATTCGAAAAACAGGAGTTTTGGGTACCACTCCTTCAAAAACACATTGTGTACCAAGTGCTTCATGACAAGAACCTGTGATCATCGATAACCTCCACCTATCTCGAGTTGGGTAACTACATCTTCCCTTCCGGACTCATCTAGAGCATGAAACTTATTAGCAAGGAGACTACTAAAGCCTCGAGACCGAAACCCTACACCAAAGATTCTCAAGAGCGGATTTAGTAATCTCATTTACGACGAGGTTGAGTGAATTCCCCCATCTCTCAAACCTCCCAGGGCTAGAAGAAGTAAGACCACCTCCCGATCTACCTCTCTAGTAAAAGATCCATCGAATGATCCAAGTCCAGTTCTTGTGTTGTTGGCTTAAAGCCTAAGCCAAAATCCGTACAACCCAAACTTAGTCTCGGTTCACCAACGTTTGGCTCATCAAATTTGAGAAATCGGAATCCTCCAGTTTAGATCCTAAAACACCGTGAGAAATATCATGTCTGTTATCAAAATCCTTAATTAATTTGATATACTCCTCCATCGGCGCCCTGATCTTTGGGTCAAATTTGAAATCCCATTATATGGTAACTGCCCATTTCTGGTCATCATCTTCAACCAAGAGAACCACCAGGATCAAAGCAAAGTCACCTTTGACTTTAATTCTGAAAAAATTATGATTTGCCAATTTTAGTGAGGTTGTAGCCACTTCAATAAGACCTCCAAGTTTATCACCCACGATTTGAACAGTTTGAGGACGAATCCAGAGGTATGCCTGACCGTGAACCATTTTCCATATCTAACTAAAGACCTAAAAGGGATAACATTATCTTTAGCCGATTTTGTTAGTCGCGCTCATTGTTTTGTCCTTGAGTTTAGAGACAACCCTGTTTTGAGACATTTCCTTCCCATTGTTCTGTGAGATGTGTACCACTGCCATAACAAAAATCTTTTGAGGTCTCCAAAGATCAAGCCAATAGTCCTTGTCTAAAACAATTCTAGCAGTACAATCATCAATAATCTCCATATCTATGAAAGCATCCCACTCCATTTGTCTCCTGATCTCCCTTGCAACCCTCTGCCATCGGACAATTCCTTCTACCCGTATCACACCTTCATAAGTTTGTTGCTTAAAATCCTTCCTAGGCAAGGTAGAAGCAAATCAGACCTTGATGGAATTTGTTGAACTGGTTTCTGTATCATATTGTTTACCTTCAACAACCTATCGACTTCCTTCCACAAAACACCCCAATAGTATCCACTTCCTCCACAGGTAATACAAATAGCATAAGATCTATTATCGTCTCCTCTTCTTATTCTTGATAAACGAAGATACTTCCCTGCATCATTTTCTCTAATTTCACACAGAAACGATGATTCCCCCTCCCTTTTTGGCCATCGCCTCTTCGTGTTTCTTGGTCCGTTGCTTCCTCCAAGACCTTCGAAAACCATCTAGCAAATCCCCCTAAGTCCATCCATGATTTGAAACCTCCCCTCTTCCTTTCCTCCAGACGCAAACCGTTAGATCGCCATGAAACGAGAAAAATTTTCTTCTCGAGATAAAGCGGCTTTTCCGCTCCTTATTCTTCTCCAACACAACCGTCAAAAACAACCATTTTCTGCTCAGACTGATATTATTCCTTGCTTTCTAGGTTAGTTTACACCGTTTTGGTGGTTTTATCTACTCTTTTGAGGTTTATCTTCTCTTTAATGGCGATTCTTGGTTATTGAGTTGGGTTATTGGTTATAAGATCAATAGTGATGTTCTCCAATGACGAAATCTCCATCTTTGTTGTCTCCGGCGACAGAATCTTCATCAACTTATCCTGGCTGACCCAAATCTTCATCTAATGTGGTCTTTTTGACGACGGAAGCTTCATCACTAATTACAAGAGATTTGAGAAAATCACTCCTACTTTGGGAGCATTTCTTTCTAAAGAAGAAACTAAATGGTTGGAATCAAATTCCGAGAAAAACCATCCTTTTTCCGATTTAATCGGATCTTATTCATACTTGTATTTGTCTTACTCCGGTAATCCTTCTCTTTTTCTTGTCGGATTTTTCAGTATTGTACTCCTCCGGTATATTATGTATTCTCTTATTTTCGGTCTTAAACTCACTACAACCTTGAAATCACGTTAAGAAAAAGGTTCCTTGTTAAAAAAATAATAATCAATTCTTAACCTGGACCGGATTAGGCTAACCATTAGTTACAAAAAGCAAAAAAGTCATAGACGCAATAACAAGAACACACGTAGCAGTTGAAGTTGCAAACCGATACATGCATGTGGTAACAGTGTATAGGAGGATCCGAGGAGGAGGACGCTGCTGCATCCTGGCACCAAGTTTCTTCTTCCCCAGATCAAGTCTAAGTCAGGACACGTGGGTATCACCAGTGCATCGGTCAATTCATGAAATTCAAATGCTGGAAGAAGAAGAAAATAGGGACGAGCTCACGAGCATCATCGATGGAATCAAATAAAAAAAACTCACTGAAATCAGCTAAATGGTCAGTTAGTACGGTTGGTGATCAGTTGGTGTGGGACCCGCTGCGACTTTAATAATTGTCTTCTTGATTAGGTCCCACGTTCATCCTTATCATCATCAGATCAGAGAATCAGATCATTTCAACTCACTGAGTTTTATAATCTCATCATAATTTTCAAATATAATACTAATTTCATTTCAAATTCAGCAACTACTAGTTATTTATTTATTTTGTTTCTGTTAATGAAAATTAATAATGTTTCTAGAATAATCGAATGAATTATGGAGCCAGAGTATTTGGCCATGATCTTATAACGAATAATACAAATTAATGGCTAATAAAAAATCATTAGAGTCGTACATCCAAGCCTATAAGGTATGGTGATACTGGCCCAGACAAACCTATCTAGCTGCTATATTTGTATCTAATCTAGTCTTATACTTAATTTAGTATCATTCATTTTAAAAACTAGTGACTAATTCAAGTAAACATTATTTAAGTTAATCATAGTACAACCACTTTTTTTTTTTTTTTCTTCTCTCTCTACTTTTATAGCAAAATAAAGCGGTATATATATGCTCCCTCTGTCCGTCGATGTTTTGCTATAAAATCCGTTGCCTTACTTGTTTCCTCCGATGATTTATATGGGTTGTACCAGCTCAATTAAGGGCCTGGTACTATTCCATTGATCCAATGGTCAGGATGGCCAGATTTGATGAAGTTTTATGGCATGTTTTGGCAACTGGAGACACCAGCTACTACTGCTTCAGCTTCCGCGCAAGTAAAAAATAAATAAATATCAGAAGCAATTATGATTTTATATATACGGTATGTACACTAAAAGTTAAAAATAAAAGTATATACTTAAGACAAACGTTATCCCGCACCATTTTGTGGGAAACTATCACGCTCAAGCGGCTTCTTTACCGTTAGATGATCGAATCAACTATTGGATTCAGTTCAGGAAAGGACCCACCACTTTAAGGCTAATGACCCACCATTTCTAAAGTGTTAAAATGTTGGATTCGAGTTTTAAGCGTGATCGAGCAGAAAGCCGGCTTGAAGCGAGATAGACTTCCTCAAGCAAAATGCCAAGGACAGCCCTGCTCTATACCTAATGGCCGGTTACATGTACATAAATATCCCAAGTGGACGTGTTTTTATGTACAGTATATTTCATACCTGCCTGCCTACTAGTTTAGACGTGTGGCTAGCTAGAGAAGGAGGAGTTCATTTTGTCAACCTACCACCCACAGCCATCAATGTCTAATCCTATTCTATTCTTTCAGCTACAGGTTAAATTAAACCAGTAGTATTATTATTAGTACAGTAATATAGTCATCAAAAATTATGAAAATAAATGATGGTCAAATTAGAATCCATACATGAGTTGATGACAATTAACAGAGAAGATGTGGCTGCAGCAGCATTTAAGCAGGAATAAGCATATTCCATCTGCTCGGTCTATATGCACACTACGCTTACGTACCAATTCTTCTTCTAGAATCACGTCGACCGTACGTTTTAGCCAGGTGTGCATTTTTCTTTTAATACTTATATTCATAAAAATATCTGTTTTTTCAATTACTACTTGGTAATTGTTATTCTAAATTCTTAGTCGAGAATTATCCATTCTCAGAGTGTCAGTGTCATTTCGATGCAAACATGTTTTCCTCTTACTAAATTCAACATTTTCTTTCTACGATGATGATGCAAATGTCCTAAACTACTAATAATTCTTATTAGAGGCACATACGTGTATGTAATGTACGACCCTTTTAGGACGATTCCTATGAATCACGCCAAAAAAAAGAAAAAAAAAAATCCAATTATCATACCAGGTGGCGTGGCAAACCAACATTGCCTATACGAGAAAGGTGTTAGGCGATGGAGATCCTACGTCGTTAATAGAGTGATCTTATCTATATCACCATCGATAAAGACTTTGTAGCTGGCTATTGAATTAATAATATTACTTGGTGGAGATTTTAGTGTATCGGCTAGTTCTTTGTTGCTTATAAATAAGTAATTTTCAAACTAAAAATTTATACCAAATTTTTTTCTGCTTAAAATTTTCCTTTTTCTCCCTGTGTCTCAATCTCAAAAATTTCAAGTGACGGAATATTAACCAACTAAAACCTACAGCTAAAGAAAAGACAAAAAAGATTTCAAGGCAAAGTAATTTCAAGGCAAATAAGGGTACTAGTTAGAAAAACAAAGAAAACTTCGTTCATGAGCACATCGATTGGAAGTTATGTGAAACAAAAAAGGAAAACAAGATGAAAAAGATTGTCCGAGATTTTAGTTATCAAATTATTGTCTAATTTTATTCCTTGGAAATGGTTATTCGAAATTTTTACACAAAAAGCCCAGTTATTAATGAATTTGAAAATTTGACATGATTGTTGAAATTAAGCTTATTGAATAAATTTAACAAGTATTGTTGAAAATTAAGCTTATATTCTTAATTCAGAAAAAATATTATAGCTTACATTTTAATTTTAACTAAAAGTAAGAAAAATATTAAAACTTACACAACATTGGTTAAATAGACTAAAATCACAATTCCTGGGTGAAAAGGATATTTAGATTTTGATACTGTTTAAATGGACAAAAATGTAAAAATAGCCAGGATGTAAACAATTTCATCCTGCCCATTTTCAAATACTTTTTCTTATTTTTAATTTACATCACGATGCATCCAGGTTTTACATCCTTACTATTTTTTTAAGTTTAAGTCGGGATGAATCCCGGTTTCATCCTTGCTATTTTTTTAGTGTCCATTTTACCCATACTAATTTTTACTCGTCCATTTGAACCATGCTTTAAAAATATTTGGACAAATGACCCATTTTCCGTAAAACTTACCCTTAGGTTTAAATTGACAATTAAGAAATTAACACATAAAAATTGGATTATATTTGAGAAACACTTTTAATATCTCATAACAACTTCCATATTGCAAGTTTTTTCCGTTGATGTGGAGCCACCCCGCCCTGCACCTTTGTTCAAGGTCCGTCCTGGTTTCACCACTCGTTATGTTTCGACCCGCTTGCATTACAAAGCAACATACAAAATAATTTCCTTATTGATTACATTGAAACGATTACTCTATGTGTTTCCATAGCGATTGTTGAGGTTCATCGTTTCTTGTTGAAATTTCACAAATATGTTTTCCCAAAATGAGTTTGTAGTTGAGTATTTATAGGGGAAATTCTCGATTGTTAGATGATGAATTACTGAGCGATAATCATAACGCCGAGCGATATAAATTTTGCGGACATTGAATGCATTTGTTTTCTTAAACTACCAAATTTTGATTCATCGCGAAGATGCTTAGACCGTGTATTATCTCGAATAACCTTGATAGCCAAGCTAATAAAGCTAACATGTTGCGCTGTCAAAGATATGGATCTTGTTGTCTAGCAGCGCCACGAAGCTGATCTTGAGTACCAATATGATTATCAGGGATGATATTGCCGATGATATTGCCAAAACAACCTTATCCAGCAGTCTAATCTTGTCCCCCTCCACCTCTACTTTCATTTTTAGTTTCATCACGACGACTTTCTTCGGATGTACGTCTGCTCGGAGCCAAGTGTTTAAATCGAATCTCATCAGGTATCAAAATTTGAGCATGCCTTTATGTGTATATACATTTATATTTCGTACTCCCTCCGTCCCTATTATAAAGGAGGAGTTTTGAAAATTTGTAGTCTCATTATATAGGTGGAGTTACAATTCTAAGATGAATTTTTCCATATATTACCCTTATAGGTAGTTATCACCACAATTAAGTAAATGTTTCTAATGTTGAAAATTGTACAAAGGGTAAAACAAGAAATAAGATGGATATGTATGAAATCAAAAAAATTCTTATTCTAAGAGAAACCCACTTTTCCGCCTATATGTTGGGTACGGATAGGGCTGTCAATGGGTACTCATTACCCGGAACCGGAACAGCCCGCTAGTTTCTGTCCGGTTTTGGTCCCAAAGTTAGACCCATTAGCAACTTAGGACCCGATGGTAGTTACCCATTGGACCCAAATGTTAATCTGGTCCAAACGGTGGTACCCAGCGGTACCGCGGGTAATGGGTACCCGGTTATTTATTCTTTAATTCATATTTTTAGGAAAATTATGGGTATTTTGTTTGTTTGGGCTTTGATTTTTTTTCCATTTTTCATATTTTTCTTACATTTAGTCTTTATTTAGTACGTTAATAAAGAAATAATAATAATTTTTTATAAAAATAATTTAGATTCAAGTTAAAAAGAGAAAGAAATTAAGTTTTTAAGATTTTCTTTATAGTTTTTTAATACCCAACAGGTATCCGGAACCGAAGAGTAAACTTTAAACGGGTCCGGTTCTGGATCCACAAATTTAGGAACCGGACCCGATCTTTATAAATAGGGTCCGGATCTAGTGATACCCGGAGGACCCGGACCCGTACGGAGGGAGGGAGTATTTATCATAGTATCGGATAACCAGGGATACAGATAAACTAAAGGATCTTGTAACCAGGGATACAAATACGGCCGTATCCGGTATCGGATAACCAGGGATACAGATACGGCTGATACCGCACTTATGGGACGGTACGGCCAACCACGGGCCTAAGGGCTTAAACGCTGTTGAATATTCACTAATCAGACTCATTTAAC
>JAJJWW010003293.1:0-21887 GCA_023531295.1 Papaver armeniacum | reverse complement strand
TTTGGTGGCAAAAAATCACCTCTTCACATGTGGAGTAGGATGGGAATAATAATCCATATCCCCATCGATTTTTCATATCCCCCAATTGCGTCTTCCTACTCAGGGACGTAGCTTAGTGTAGTTCAGGGATGGCCCCCCGCCTCCCATGTTTCTCGCTAATTCATTATAAACCCTTAGGAACTTCTGTTATTTAGAAGAAAAAATTGTTAATTAGCCCCCCTTGAATTTATGTTTTGCCTAATTAGCTCCCCTGAAAAATATTTCTGGCTCCGTCCATGTTCCTACTTATTAAAGAACACACAATTGGGGGATATAGAAACTAATTGGGGGATATAGCTATAGGATAAAAACGGTGTCCCAATAGCAATTCTGGGTGACCCCCTATGTAATTATTTTTTTAATTCCTAATCTAGCCCCCACTAATCAGGATTATTGATTAATTATAATTAGTAAAATGTTAAGTATTTGGGGGATAAATTAGTGTGTGTTTATTTTTATTTGAATTTGTGTGGGTTAGTTGAGAGTAGAAGGAGGGAAAATGGTTTTTGAGTGGAATTTTTTTTTTGAAAATGGAAGATGATTGTGATGAGAGAATTGTTGCTAAGAGGTTGAAAATTTGATTTTTTTCTTTGAATCCACCATTGTTGCGGCTGAAAAAGCTTGGTGCGGCATGGTATTCAACAAAAAACCATCTTTGGCATTTCTTTGGAAATTTTCATAAATTGTTATCCACTATCCGGGGGGTTCGGGGGGCATAGCACAGTTAACTACCGGTTTGATCTTCAAAACCTATTTTTTCAGGTTTTAATCAGTCTACTTCCGGCACAGTTATCTGATTTTCGAGCATGCCGGAACTACTTCGGCATGGTTTTTGCTTAAATTTCTATGCCAGTGTTGATGGTGGTTTTTAGACAAAGGGTAAAATCGTAAAACCCCAAATAACCTAATGTCACCAGTGACACATTTATTAGAACATTTAATGCGTGTAGTCAGTAATTAATAGGGGGTATTTTTTCAAATTAGGGTTACAACGAACAAAACCCTAATTCACCTCCGTGCCAATGGCAAATCATGCCCGGCCCACACCTAGCCCGATCTAGCCGCATCTCTATGCCAATGGCAAACCACGCCACCATACCAAACGCGCCAAGCATGCCAACCATGCTAGCCGCACCTCCGTGCCAATGGGAAATCATGCCCGACCACACCTAGCCCAAGCTGGCCGCATCTCTATGCCAATGGCAAATCATGCCAGACCATACCAAACGCGCCGAAGCATGCCAACCATGCTAGCCGCACCTCCGTGCCAATGGAAAATCATGCCGACCACACCTAGCCCGAGCTAGACGCATCTCTATGCCAATGGCAAACCATGCCAGCCATACGGCGCGTTGAAGCATGCCAACCATGCTAGCCGCACCTCCGTGCCAATGGAAAATCATGCCAGCCACACCTGGCCCGGCTAGCCGCATCTCTATGCCAATGGCAAACCATGCCACCATACGAAACGCGCCAAGCATGCCAACCATGCTAGCCGCACCTCTCGTGCCAATGGAAAATCATGCCAGCCACACCTAGCCCGAGCTAGACGCATCTCTATGCCAATGGCAAACCATGCCAGCCATACGAAACGCGCCGAAGCATGCCAACCATGCTAGCCGCACCTCCGTGCCAATGGAAAATCATGCCAGCCACACCTAGCCCGAGCTAGCCGCATCTCTATGCCAATGGCAAACCATGCCAGCCATACCAAACGCTCCGAAGCATGCCAACCATGCTAGCCGCACCTCCGTGCCAATGGCAAATCATGCCAGCCACACCTAGCCCGAGCTAGCCGCATCTCTATGCCAATGGCAAATCATGCCAGCCATACCAAACGCACCGAAGCATGCCAACCATGCTAGCCGCACCTCCGTGCCAATGGCAAATCATGCCAGCCACACTTAACCCGAACTAGCCGCGCCATGCCAAACACACTCTGCCTTGGCCCTAACTACACTGGTCACGCCGCGTCATGCCAAACACACTCTGCCTTGGCCCTAACTACACTGGTCACGCCACGCCAAGCCAAACACCCTTACCTTGGCCCTAGTCACGCCACGCCAAGCCAAACACCCTTACCTTCGCCCTAGCCGCGCCATGCCAAAGTAGCGCCCGCACCTAGGCTTGCAAACCATGCAACCTAGGCCAAATTGGCCACGCGTGCCATTGGCACATGCCAACATGCGTCACTGGAAGCTTTTCCTACCAAGGCCACGGCCCAAACGGCCACGCATGCCATTGGCACATGCCAACATGCGTCACTGGTAGCTTTTCCTACCAAGGCCACGGCCCAAACGGCCACGCATGCCATTGGCACATGCCAACATGCGTCACTGGTAGCTTTTCCTACCAAGGCCACGGCCCTAACGGCCACGCATGCCATTGGCACATGCCAACATGCGTCACTGGTAGCTTTTCCTACCAAAGCCACGGCCCTAACGACCACGCATGCCATTGGCACATGCCAACATGCGTCACCAGAAGCTTTTTCCTACCAAGGCCACGGCCCAAACGGCCCACGCATGCCATTGGCACATGCCAACATGCGTCACTTTGGTAGCTTTTCCTACCAAGGCCACGGCCCTAACGGCCACGCATGCCATTGGCACATGCCAACATGCGTCACCACATGCCAACATGCGTCACTAGTAGCTTTTCCTACCAAAGCCACGGCCCTAACGGCCACGCATGCCATTGGCACATGCCAACATGCGTCACTGGTAGCTTTTCCTACCAAGGCCACGGCCCAAACGGCCACGCATGCCATTGGCACATGCCAACATGCGTCACTGGTAGCTTTTCCTACCAAAGCCACGGCCCTAACGTCCACGCATGCCATTGGCACATGCCAACACGCTCGCTGGTAGCTTTTCCTACCAAGGCCACAGTCCTAACGGCCACGCACGCCATTGGCACATGCCAACACGCTCATTGGTAGCTTTTCCTACCAAGACCACGACCCTAAACGCGCGCATGCTATTGGCACATGCCAACACGCTCATTGGTAGCCTTTATCGCCTAGCCGTGCCCCTAATGCCTTGGTAGCCTAACTTGCAAGCCGTGCAACTTAGGCCGACTTGGCCGTACGCGCCATTGGAACATGCCAAAACCCACGTTGGTAGCCTAACTGCAAACCATGCAACCTACCACCAAGGCATTCGCACATGCCATTGGCACATGCCACACACGCCACTAGCTCGGCATTGCCACCTACACTCAACGTACAACCTACCACCAAGGTGTTCCACATGCCATTGGCACATGCCACGCACGCCACTAGCAGCTACGGCATTGTCACTTGCACTCAGTACAACCGCAACAAGGGCATTCCGCACATGCCACACGCGCCACTAGCGGCGCCACTTGCACTCAAGGTGCAACCAACACTCGAGATATCAACACAAAGGCGGGGATGCTTTTTAGGGTTTTGGTTTGGCGATCACAAGATGCGGCGTACACTACGCTCACATTAAGAAAGCGTGAATAGGAATAAAGCGGTCAAATAAAAGAGGAAATAATGGTGAAAACGTTTTCACCCATTAACACCATGCGGTTACCACCTCCTCCCATTATTTCACCCTTTACTCTCTTCCTTCATGAGTCCAAGGTGCGTTTCAATCTCGACTTGTATAAATAGGTCTTACCTATTTCCACCCCGATAACAAGTCTCGGTCGGAGAAAAATACTACACTCTCGGAAAAGGCAACTTTGCAAGCTCTCCAAAAAGCTTTCATCTCTTGCAAGCTTCCGAAGCTTTTACTTTCGATACAAGTCGAGACACTACTCTCCCGAATTATTACGGGGTCTCAACACCTTTCTTTGCTTCCCTCCCCAAATCAACCCTTCTCCTCCACTTTGTGACCGAAGCAAGTCCTGAACGGCCATTTCTTGGGTTAGGCCGGACTTGTACGGATTGATCTCTCGAATCTATAAAGTGCTCACGTGCGGCACATTTGTTTAGGGTTTGAACCAGTTTCTCACTCACCTACCGAATTTACCGAAATCGGCGAAACGATTTTTACCCATAAACATTTGGCGAACACAGCGGGAGGATTGATCTATCGGTTACAATACCAACTCCGATTCCTGATTTCGTTTCCCGAACGTCAAATCCCAACATGGTGGAACTCGGTCCGGAGCTGCTGCCGAGAACACCAGCCGTAGATCGCATCCCCGATGTTAGCGTCTCTCCCAATAACGTTGTTGCATCACCGCCGACAACAAGCAACATCGAATGCACTCCCTCAAGTGTAACACCGCCAATCACCACCGGGCCGAGCCGCTGCCTCCTCTAGTGTCTCTGCACAACCCTCTAATCATGGCAACGAAAATATCTCTTCGGGTGTCACGCCACCAGTCACCAGGGCTAGAGCCGCCGCTACGACCCCAAATACTTCATCTAGCATGGCGCCTCCAACCACAAATAAGGTTCCAACTACCCCGCCGACGGACGAGAGACCGGAGGGACCAGAGGAAGTCGTCCTTACGTCACCATCTCTGATTTGATGGAACGACAAGAGACGCTCGCCGAGCCCGGACGGATATGGTTTCAACGCGAGAAGGAAGTACTTATCTTTCTCAAGACCACGACAGAACGACTACCGCGTAAAGTCGCACCCTCTCCGAGCCATTTAGGAACGTCTCCAACAACCCCGACGCCAAGACACCTCGCGAAAGCACGCCTCCACGGATGAGGAAACTCGCGCTAGAATCTCATTGGAAAGAAATCAGCCGCCTAACTTCGTCACGAGAGAAGATTTGGAACAACTTCTCCGCAACCGAATCAAGAATGATGAGTTAGACGTGCATCATCACCAACCCCCCTACCCGTCAGAAATGCAGAGAATCCCTCTCCCAAGGGGGTACTCATCTCCTCAATTTACCCCGTACGATGGTGCCGGAACGTACGTGAGCATGTCTCTCGTTTCCTAGAATCCCTAGGTGAACATGAATATAATCACGTTCTTCGTTTACGGAATTCTCAAAGTCACTTACTTTGGAAGGCGTATCGTGGTACAACAACATCCCACCGAACAGCGTTCCCAACCGGAGCGCATGGTCACTGCGTTTTACAAGAAATACTTCTTCGTATCCGAACAAGTTACTTTCTGAGGACCTCGGAAGAATGTACCGGTGGGATAACGAACATCCGAATGACTTCGTCAAAAGGTTCAGGGTTCAAGCACTTGACTGTCACAACCCAAATGTGACCGAACAATAACTGGTGAACGCATGCATCAATGGTATGGTTCCAATTTACCGCGCCTTGCTAGAAAACTTGCGCTTCAAACGTTCTCCGAACTCCATGAAGCCGCAGACGAGTCTGCAACAACAGCACCAGCATTACTGGAAAGAGCTAGGCCAACTCGAACCGAAGACGCGCGTGAAACCCGCGGGAGTAGACGCCTCATCAACAAACAATTTAATGTCGGCTCATCCTCCGTGAACATAGTAAACGAAAGGGGAAAAAGGAAAGTGTAACACCCCATGTTTTTAGCATGGCGCATGCTAAAAGATGCGCCATTTGCTTGTGATGAAGCTTCATCCAAAGCTTCCGCAGCGTGAAAAAGGTGGATTGGCTTAAGGCCAATACCGCGCCAAAAATGGCGCATTATGTTTGGCATTAGGCCAGTTGGGTAGGTGGGCTCGATCTTACAGCGAAATCATTGTGCAATAAACAGAATCAGTCAGAAGACCGGGTGGTACGCAATCATTGTACGCAATCGTTGTGTGTAATCATTGTGCAACAGACAGAACAATTGGTGCACAATCATTGTGCAGCAGACGGAACGAGTGGTGCACAATCATTGTGCAATAGAACGGAGACTCGGCAATCATTGCCGGTCCTTCAGAAATTCATGGCAACGGCCATGAATAGTGAAGCATGTCAATATGCTCCCCTTTTCATACTTGTAGAAATTCCATTAAGACATATATAGGGAGGGGTAGTTGGTTGAAGGTGCATATGCGGACTATGTACCAAGTAAGCTTCATAGCTTAGCGGAAGAGCATAAATGATGCCTAAGGCTCATTTATAGTTGCGTAGCCTTTCGAAGAGGGTATTTGATGCGTTGGCATCGCTATGCCCGGCGCGGACCCGATGATGCATAATCATTATGCATCTTGGCGGAATGGCCTATACGGGACCCCGAGGCCATTACCGTTTTTGCTAGGCCACAGCCTTGCAAACGATTTGGTTTAAGTTTACGTCCTTCAAGGATGAACTACGGTCTGTGCTTGATCCCTTTGGAGTAGGGAAGGGTGCGTAGGCAGCCGCAATGAGTTGCGGCATTGCCGGTCCGGCACGTTGGCCCCCTGCGTATCATCTAAGCTCGGTAGCTCGACGCCAAGAGATGATTGTGGCGGACTTGATGAGGCTTAGTTGCATGCCGGTAAGTGGATGCTCATACTTCCTATCAAGTTATAAAGAGTTGGTAACGTGGGAAATGGCAAGGGCTTGATGGTGCGGCCTACGCTAAAGTCCAAGGCTTATACCGGGCAATGACGGATGCTCGGCTAGCTAGGGAATTCGGTGATGAATTCCTACGTAAAACAAAGCAGAGACGCATTAAAAATGCATTGGCATTGGCCTTATGGCCTTAAACCCTTTTGCGGGACTAGGGTAAGTTGGAGCAGTGTGGAAGCTAAGTTAGCTGCGTCATGCTCACGAGCATGCTTGCAAGGGCAATTGGACGTGCATTTGCCTAGCTTTGAGGCCGGATCGTAGCTTCATCATGGCGCACGGAGATTACGGCTGCGGGCAACGCGCCAAAGGCGTAATTTTCCGGTCCGTCACAGAAAGCCCCACGGAACCCCCGCCACGGAAGACCGTCACTAAAACTCCCATGCAGCATCATGAGACCGAAGGAAATACCCTTGATTTCCCGTTTCCCATCGAGGAGGTGATTGACCTCCTAGAAGCCTGGTTCAAGATGATGTCATCGATTGCCACCTCCCAGGACGTCCACCAACCGAGGCCGAGATGGCGAACCCCAAGTACTGCCATTACCACAGGTTCGTTCACCACCCGACTAGCGATTGCAACAGACTAAAGCATATTTTCAAAGAAAGGATAGAAGCAGGAGAACTCCAACTAGGAGACGAAAGAGTGCATCGAGACCCACTCCCAATAAGAAACTGCGGGTCCTCTGGGGGACTACGTACGAGACTGGCCACAATCCATGATGCAACATGTGTGCGAAATTCTCTATCTTTCCAAGGTGCGGCGCCAAGATATTTTCGCAGCTCTCTCAATCGCGTTGTATCCGGCAAAGCGACTTTTTCTTCCCTCGGAAATCACGCCAGGGGCCCAAGCTTCCCAAACAGGCGGAACCAAAAAGGAAAACTGGGGACTGCTGGCCACGTCCCGTTTAAGAGGTAACGAATTTAACGACACGCTCATCGACACGGCCTCCTACCACAACATCATTACTTTCAAGACACCGAAGGCAAGCGGGATTTACAAAACAATACGCTACCTATTCCCCGTCCGTGATTAAGGACTTGAGAGGAGAAGCTTTGAACGCGCATGGCTACATCAACTTAGAGATCGAGATGGGAGACGCTATAACACATAGCAAATTCCATATTGTCAAAGAACTAGATCACGACATGATATTGGGACGTTTATGGGTGCTCGACAACAAAGCGAAATTGGATGTGCGCCCTCCGCCAACGTCCACGCCCGAAGGAATTCCAACAAATCATCCCATGGTTATCGCATCAACAAACTACTGGAAGAAACCCAGGACATCCGGAGAAGACCCGTTGGCGCTAGCTCATGGTTTTCAAATGCAAGTAAGTCTGACCAAGCAACCTTTTACGCAACCAGTCTTTCCTTCCCCTTTCCGTCATGGGACTCGGCACGATTATCGGCACAAACGTCAAGTTTGTCAAGAAATGTGAATGGGGGTGGACCATTTGAACACTTTGCAAGAAGCTTGGAAACTTCTATTGAAGCCAACGAAGCCAAGACTCAAACGGTTGCACGACGTCTGAACCCGTTTTCAATTGGAGATGTAGTGGTTAAAGAAAGCTCGTTTCAAGTTGGGAAGATGACAGTAAAAATGGATTTGCCCAGTGAAGAAGAAGACGAGCCGTATCTTGTTGCGGATACCCTTTTGGGAGGATATTGAAAGCTCATCAATGCAGACACACCTGAAGGCGTGATAATTCACTCGCGATGGCTCAAGGAATCCAATCCATAAAAAAAAAAACTGTACTTCCCATTTACTCCCCTTTTCAGTATTTCCTTTAACAATTCCTCTTAGTAGTTGTACTTCCCCAAGATGAATACACCGTTTATATTTCTCCCTGGGGATTCCCTCTCGTCAAAAAAATAAAATAAATAATAATATCTCTTTCCAAGCAAATTCTCCAGATATCAGAGAAATACATCAGATAAACCCAGAAAACCACTGCAGAGCCATCATACCACAACCTCTTTCAAAAATATATATGAAGCAAAATGTTTACTGATGAAGAAGAAGGAAAAGATGAGTTTACCAAAAAAAAAAAAGAGGCATCAGGGGAACTAAGCAGCTAACAGAAATAACAAAAGGGAGGAACTAGCCCTCGAGGGATGGAGCACAAGTCCCCTCGGGCAAAGCTATCTTCAAACACTTTCCCCAGCAATCTTTCGGGCAACAAAGGTTCCATTCAATGGTTTTAGCAGCAGCAATCTCAACATCCCATCCCGAAGCAGCCACAACAGCAGCAGCAGTGTCCTCCCCGACGACCATTCCAGCATACGCCACCATGACCCCTCCGGTATTACCAACAGAACCTTTTGCATCAACTTCAAAGGCTATTTCGTTTCCATCATATGCTCCTTCAAAGGTTTTCTCATTGACATCTCGAAGAAAGTTCTTCGATTCATCCGCATCAAAATCAAGAATCATGACGCTCTCCTCCGCGCTGACTGAACCCAAGAGAGTCCGAGCATGCACCTGTTCTTCGTGAGGGTAGATGGAAGGGAGGTCCTTAATAATTTCACTAGCTTCATGGAGCAAGGACTCAATCCTAACCAATGCCTCCTCAAGAGAAGAAGATTGATCTCATTGATTGCAAGTCCTTTTCCGAAAAGTTAAAGGCACGACCATCCTGGAAGGTCCCATCATACACTGCAAAGAATGGGGGAAAATGATCAAGTTCCATCTTATCTATACACATATAAAAAGAGGATAGCATGAACAGAGAAGAAGAAGAAAACATACCGATATGATTTTCTTAGCCCGAATAACCCTAGTCGGGGTGCTTCCGCAAGAGTCAGATCTCGCGCCTTCACTTGGAGAATCTCACTGTTTAGAGGATGACTCGTCTCTAGGCAAGGAAAAGAGAAACCAACAAGAAGAACCCCTCTCAAACAAGGGAGATGATGCGGTTGCGTTGGGTATGAATACAGAACTTTAAAAGGAAAGGAAGCAATGAGGGACATAACGCTTCCAGATTTTTTGGCATGGACGATGCCCTAATTGAAGCCGCGCGTGAAGGAAAGGAAAAATAAGGAAACTTTGCTATCTGTAGAAACACCTACTCCCTCCTTGTTCGCACCGATCCCATCAAGTCACGCTAGCTAGCACGCTCAACTTCCCTACCTTGCGCCGGTCCCACCAGCTAGCACGCTCAGTTTTCCCAACTCACGCCAACTTCCCAATGACCGCATCAAGTCACGCCAGCTAGCACGCTCAACTTCCATACCTTGCGCCGGTCCCACCAGCTAGCACGCTCAGTTTTCCCAACTCACGCCAACTTCTCAATGACCGCTCAAGTCCCGGCAGCAAGCACGCACAGCTTCCCTACCTTGCGCCGGTCCCACCAGCTAGAACGCTCAGTTTTCCCAACTCACGCCAACTTCCCAATGACCGCTCAAGTCCCGCCAGCAAGCACGCACAAACTTCCCCACCTTGCGCCGGTCCCACCAGCTAGCACGCTCGGTTCCTAAACTCGCGTCAACTTCTCAACGCCGCCACTTTTCCCGTCTCTCACGACGCTAACTTCCTTATTGTGCCAGCCTCCCGTTTGCGCTTAATCGCGGAGGCAAGGATTCCAAATCCTATTTATAAAAGGTCGAGACGAGCCTCCTCAATTCTCTTTACGGGTTTCTTTGATAGTTTGTCACCATCTTATGCTTACCCCGCAACAAAGCTCCTGTTCCGAGCTAAGCAGGGGACTTAATGTTGATGGTGGTTTTTAGACAAAGGTTAAAATCGTAAAACCCCAAATAACCTAATGTCACCGGTGACAATGCGTGTAGTCGATAATTAATAGGGGTATTTTTTCAAATTAGGGTTACAACGAACAAAACCCTAATTCACCTCCGTGCCAATGGCAAATCATGCCAGCCACACCTGGCCCGAGCTAGCCGCATCTCTATGCGATGGCAAACCATGCCAGCCATACCAAACGCGCCGAAGCATGCCAACCATGCTAGCCGCACCTCCGTGCCAATGGCAAATCATGCCAGCCCCACCTAGCCCAAGCTAGCCGCATCTCTATGCCAATGGAAAATCATGCCAGCCATACCAAACGCGCCGAAGCATGCCAACCATGCTAGCCGCACCTCCGTGCCAATGGCAAATCATGCCGACCACACCTAGCCGAGATAGACGCATCTCTGCCAATGGCAAACCATGCCATCCATACCAAACGCGCCGAAGCATGACAACCATGCTAGCCGCACCTCCGTGCCAATGGCAAATCATGCCAGCCACACCTAGCCCGAGCTAGCCGCATCTCTATGCAAATGGCAAACCATGCCAGCCATACCAAACGCGCCGAAGCATGCCAACCATGCTAGCCGCACCTCCGTGCCAATGGCAAATCATGCCAGCCACACCTAGCCTGAGCTAGCCGCATCTCAATGCCAATGGCAAATCATGTCAGCCATACCAAACACACCGAAGCATGCCAACCATGCTAGACGCACCACCGTGCCAATGGCAAATCATGCCAGCCACACTTAACCCGAACTAGCCGCGCCATGCCAAACACACTCTGCCTTGGCCCTAACTACACTGGTCACGTCGCGCCATGCCAAACACACTCTGCCTTGGCCCTAACTACATTGGTCACGCCACGCCAAGCCAAACACCCTTACCTTGGCCCTAGTCACGCCACGCCAAGCCAAACACCCTTACCTTGGCCCTAGCCGCGCCATGCCAAAGTAGCTCCGCACCTAGGCTTGCAAACCATGCAACCTAGGCCAAATTGGCCACGCGTGCCATTGGCACATGCCAACATGCGTCACTGGTAGCTTTTCCTACCAAGGCCACGGCCCAAACGGCCACGCATGCCATTGGCACATGCCAACATGCGTCACTGGTAGCTTTTCCTACCAAGGCCACGACCCTAAACTGCCGCGCATGCCATTGGCACATGCCAACATGCGTCACTGGTAGCTTTTCCTACCAAGGCCACGGCCCAAACGGCCACGCATGCCATTGGCACATGCCAACATGCGTCACTGGTAGCTTTTCCTACCAAGGCCACGGCCCTAACGACCCACGCATGCCATTGGCACATGCCAACATGCGTCACTGGTAGCTTTTCCTACCAAAGCCACGGCCCTAACGACCACGCATGCCATTGGCACATGCCAACATGCGTCACTGGTAGCTTTTCCTACCAAGGCCACGGCCCAAACGGCCACGCATGCCATTGGCACATGCCAACATGCGTCACTGGTAGATTTTCCTACCAAAGCCACGACCCTAACGGCCACGCATGCCATTGGCACATGCCAACACGCTCATTGGGTAGCTTTTTCCTACCAAGGCCACGACCCTAACGGCCACGCACGCCATTGGCACATGCCAACACGCTCGCTGGTAGCTTTTCCTACCAAGACCACGACCCTAAACGGCCGCACATGCTATTGGCACATGCCAACACGCTCGCCGGTAGCCTTCATCGCCTAGCCGTGCCCCTAATGCCTGTGGGTAGCCTAACTTGCAAGCCGGTGCAAGTTAGGCCAACTTGGCCGTACGCGCCATTGGCACATGCCAAAACCCACGATGGTAGCCTAACTCGCAAACCATGCAACCTACCACCAAGGCATTCCGCACATGCCACACACGCCACTAGCAGCTCTGGCATTGCCACCTACACTCAACGTACAACCTACCACCAAGGTGTTCCACACATGCCATTGGCACATGCCACGCACGCCACTAGCAGCTCTGGCATTGTCACTTGCAATCGAAGTACAACCCGCAACAAGGGCATTCCGCACATGCCACACGCGCCACTTGCACTCAAGGTGCAACCAACACTCGAGATATCAACACAAACTGGGGGATGCTTTTTAGGGTTTTGGTTTGGCGGTCACAGCATGCAGCGTACACTACGCTCACATTAAGAAAGCGTGAATAGGAATAAAGCGGTCAAACACTACACCAAATTTAACGTTTAGCAACAGCTTAAACCTGTTGCTGACTGGGCTTGCAAATGATTTTAGCCGTTGCTAAACACCCTGTCGCGATTTTTCATGTGACTCTAGCTCATTTGCTAATTTCGATCGACAGCAGCGGTAGCAACGAAACAAGTCATTTGCGAAATTAAAGTATAGAAACAGAAATAAACTGTTGCTACTCCGTTGCTAATTTTAGAGTTATTCCAGGATATTTTTTTGTGGAACAGGATATAATTATTCTGGTTCAGATTTAGCAACACGTTTTAGCTGTTGCTAAATTTTTTGCAACAATAAAAAAAAGTCAAGTCTTCGTTGACCTAGTCAAAATCGATATCCCCGCACTTTATCCTGCAATAACCCAGTTGCTGCAATTACCCTGATTGATCCAATTCAGATGATTCAATTTAATAACCCTCATATCGATAATTGACATACAATGTTTATGTTGAAATTTATACAATGTTCTATGTTGACATAAAGCTTAACTTCAAGTACAATCCAACACAAAGGCATCCAAAACTGACCCAAGTTAATTAGAGGGAAAAAAAAGCCTACAAGGTCCTAGAATATCTTTTGTATTCTCACTGAAGCTCGATCTCGGAGCTATGTTTCCACACATATAACAATAATGCGTGCGGATCACACCTACACACCGTCGTAGAGAGAAACACCATTCATATTGTGATTGAGGACCACAATATGCCTATTACCAATTTAAAAGGTACTGCGTAGATAAGATTTATCACTCACAATTAGTAGGCGTTTATCAGGAAACATGTTACTTGAGACCTTGCACAAGCTGATGAGCCTAGCTGAGAATTACTGTAACACCCCGTGTTTTTAGCATGGCGCATGCTAAAAGATGCGCCATTTGCTTGCGATGAAGCTTCATCCAAAGCTTGCGCAGCGTGAAAAAGGTGGATTGGCTTAAGGCCAATACCGCGCCAAAAATGGCGCATTATGTTTGGCATTTGGCCAAGGGCCAATGTTGCATCATCATGATGCATTAAGCCAGTTGGGTAGGTGGGCTCGATCTTACAATAAATCATTGTGCAATAAAACGAAGCTTGATCGGAAGACCGGGTGGTGCGCAATCATTATACGCAATCGTTGTGTGTAATCATTGTGCAACGAGACAGAACAAGTGGTGCACAATCATTGTGCGGCCAGACGGAACAGTGGTGCACAATCATTGTGCAGCGAAACGGAGACTTCGGCAATCATTGCCGGTCATTCGAAATTCATGGCAACGGCTATGAATAGTGAAGCATGTCAATATGCTCCCCTTTTCATACTTGTAGAAATTCCATTAAGACATATATAGGGAGGGGTAGTTGGTTGAAGGTGCATATGCGGACTATGTACCAAGTAAGCTTCATAGCTTAGCCGGAAGGTTATAAATGATGCCTAAGGCTCATTTATAGTTGTGTAGCCTTTCGAAGAGGGTATTTGATGCGTTGACATCACTATGCCACTTCTGCGGAACCGATGATGCATAATCATTATGCATCTTGGCGGAATGGCCTATACTGAACCAGGCCATTACCGTTTTTGCTAGGCCACGACCTTGCAAACGATTTGGTTTAAGTTTCTGTCCCTTCGAGGATGAACTACGGTGCATTGCTTGATCCCTTTAGAGTAGGGAAGGGTACGTAGGCGGGCCATGATGAGTTGCGGCATTGATTGCCGGTCCAAAGACGTTGGCCCTCATATCATCTAAGCTCGGTAGCTCGACGCAAGAGATGATTGTGGCCAGACTTGATGAGGCTTAGTTGCATGCCGGTAAGTGGATGCTCATACTTCCTATCAAGCTATAAAGAGTTGGTAAGCGAGGTAACGTGGGAAATGGCAAGGGCTTGATGGTGCGGCCTACGCTAAAGTCCAAGGCTTATACACGGACAATGACGGATGCTCGGCTAGCTAGGGAATTCAGTGATGAATTCCCTACGTAAAAACAAAGCCAGAGATGCATGAAAAATGCATTGGCATTGGCCTTATGGCCGTAAACCCTTTTGCGGGGACAAGGGTAAGTTGGAACGGTGTGGAAGCTAAGTTAGCTGCGTCATGCTCCATGAGTATGCTTGCAAGGGCAAATGGACGTGCATTTGCCTAGCTTTGAGGCCCGGATCGTAGCTTCATCATGGCGCACCGGGAGATTACGGCTGCTGAGGGGCAACGCGCCAAAGGCGTAATTTTCCGGTCCGTCCTGATGATGGTATCGAGCAAGTTCCGAGAAAACTCTAGGGACTTGTGCGGAGTGGACTCATTAGCGAGTATTTTCCATCATGGAAACTTAAAGTTGGAGAGTAGGCCAACTTATGCGCGAAAAGAGTTGGTAACTGCTATGCCAGTTACATTGTGAATCGAGTTGAGCTTGTATAAGTCTTTGTGAGTTTGCCGGGCCTCTGGGCACCCATTTCTGAGCATCAGGAAGACCGTGCGGGACGGTGGGTAGACAATGGGACTGATCATCCCCACACGTTGGCACCGGCCAGGGTGTGCGTTGTCGAGCCCGGCTAGCATCCCACTTACGAGTGGCAGCCGAGTAAATCCGTCGGGGACGGTGGCTTGCATCCAACCGCACCGGCATTAGAGATTGGTCCTCACGGTGTTGCGTTGAGTTTTCCTTGTCATTTCGATGACATCTTTCAACCTTGTGAACCTTAGGGACTTCTGAGTGCGCAGTATGGGATGTGCATTCAAGATACCTTGTCGAGATATCCTCTTGGCACTGGCCAATTGTGATTCTTGGTTTAGTTGTGGGCACTTTTGGATCCCCAGGCGGTGGTATGGGACATGTGCTCGAAGGTCTAAATTGTTGTTCATGACAACTTGAAGAAACCTGTGATTTACGAGCATCTCGGTATGGGACTTTTGCTCATGAAATCCAACTTGAAGAGATTGTCCACAATAGTTTTGGTTTTGAATTTGAGGACGAAATTCTTTGAAGGGTGTGATAATGTAACACCCGTGTTTTTAGCATGGCGCATGCTAAAAGATGCGCCATTTGCTTGCGATGAAGCTTCATCCAAAGCTTCGCGGCGTGAAAAGGTGGATTGGCTTAAGGCCCAATACCGCGCCAAAAATGGCGCATTATGTTTGGCATTTGGCAAGGGCCAATGTTGCATCATCATGATGCATTAAGCCGATTGGGTAGGTGGGCTCGATCTTACAATAAATCATTGTGCAATAAACGAAACTTGATCGGAAGACCGGGTGGTGCGCAATCATTGTACGCAATCGTTGTGTGTAATCATTGTGCAACAGACGAACAAGTGGTGCACAATCATTGTGCGACGAGACGGAGCAGTGGTGCACAATCATTGTCGCATGTGAACGGAGACTCGGCAATCATTGCCGGTCATTCGAGAAATTCATGGCAACGGTATGAATAGTGAAGCATGTCAATATGCTCCCCTTTTCATACTTGTAGAAATTCCATTAAGACATATATAGGGAGGGGTAGTTGGTTGAAGGTGCATATGCGGACTATGTACCAAGTAAGCTTCATAGCTTAGCCGGAAGGTTATAAATGATGCCTAAGGCTCATTTATAGTTGTGTAGCCTTTCGAAGAGGGTATTTGATGCGTTGACATCACTATGCCACGGCGCGGAACCGATGATGCATAATCATTATGCATCTTGGCGGAATGGCCTATACGAACCAGGCCATTACCGTTTTTGCTAGGCCACAGCCTTGCAAACGATTTGGTTTAAGTTTCTGTCCCTTCGAGGATGAACTACGGTCTGTGCTTGATCCTTTTAGAGTAGGAAGGGTACGTAGGCAGCCGCAATGAGTTGCAGCATTGCCGGTCCAGCACGTTGGCCCCTCATATCATCTAAGCTCGGTAGCTCGACGCAAGAGATGATTGTGGCCAGACTTGATGAGGCTTAGTTGCATGCCAGTAAGTGGATGCTCATACTTCCTATCAAGCTATAAAGAGTTGGTAAGCGAGGTAACGTGGGAAATGGCAAGGGCTTGATGGTGCGGCCTACGCTAAAGTCAAGGCTTATACCTGGACAATGACAGATGCTTTCAGCTAGCTAGGGAATTCGATGATGAATTCCCTACGTAAAACAAAGCCCAGAGATGCATGAAAAATGCATTGGCATTGGCCTTATGGCCGTAAACCCTTTTGCGGGACAAGGGTAAGTTGGAACGGTGTGGAAGCTAAGTTAGCTGCGTCATGCTCCATGAGTATGCTTGCAAGGGCAAATGGACGTGCATTTGCCTAGCTTTGAGGCCCGGATCGTAGCTTCATCATGGCGCACCGGGGAGATTACGGCCTGCGGGGCAACGCGCCAAAGGCGTAATTTTCCGGTCCGTCACAATTACAATGTAACAAGGTAGATGTAAGTGCAAAGGAAGATGAACAGAAATGAAAACAACAAATAAGAGAACGTGATAAAGAGTTAATCTTGAAGGTCTTTTATTACATTGTCATAGCAACAGAAACCCCTATCAGCTGTTTCCTTTATACGTATAATTAAAAGACGGTCCACAAATCTAATAACCTAAACTAACATGCCAATTTCTTTCCTTTAGACATCCACTCAACACATCGATCATGGCAGTGATATTTCAACTAGTCAATGTTTAGTCTAAATCATATGGTCAACAACAACTAGAGGATGATGTTCATTTAACATCTTGCCAATAGCTCAATGAAGCTTGGGTCAGAAACTCGAAGTACCATGGTAAACAGTTGGGCAAGATACAAACCTGGTCATCTGTTCAAACATCAGGAGAAGGACCACTTAAACTTCACATGTCCATGCCCAGACTTCTCCATGACAATAACTATAATGGTTGTTGAAGGTTGCTTCTTCTAAGATTGTAGGAATATTCCCTGTCTGAAGATAATCTCAATTTTGGTGCAAACTGTGTTCATGCAAGCAAGTGTCCAACAATGTTTCTTGTCAACCCATTTGTAAAAGATGATGTGAGATGATAGTTATCGAAATTGATCTTAAAAATATATATCTTATTCTGCCACATCACATATCACAAGCAGAAAAGAAACTAATAAACAACAAGACATTTTCGAAAGAGAAACTATATTTATTAAGACAGAGCGGGAACAAATAACAGACCCTGCTTGATCTCAAAATGGAGCCTCAAGTGATTCGTCCCAAACTTTTGCGCTTCCGTTAGAGGCGTCTTCACCATCTTCTTCCATTGAAATCCTAATGTATTCTCTATGTGCAAATCGATCCCGCTCTGTTAAAGTTGGTTCTTCACGTACCTGATCACACTACAATAAGAATAATAGAACTCTTAATAACACTATCATGAAAGTAACTCATATCCTAATTAAGGGAGTATGATCTAACAGTGGCCACTGTTATAAAAGCAAATACCTGACGAATCAAAAATGGGTCACGTTTATCAAAACCCATAAACTTGTTAATATTGGTTGTAACTCATATTCCTACATCCATAAAAAAGGATAACAATATTACCAATACTCTAGACTGGGTGCAGATGATTTATTCTCCTCCGATAGCATGATTTATTAGATGACCATTGTTTCATGTATAACGGGCTTGTCGAGAAACTCTCTAGCTTTTGCTTTGCCATAATAGGGAGAACATCACAATTCGATGTCCGATAGAACACCTGCAGATCTTTGTTGATCTCTTGCTTTGTCGATCAACTGAAGAATCACATCTATATACCTGCCACCAGAGATGCATTAGAGACCAAAATGCTGAACAAAAATCTTCAAGGGTGAAAAACGTATGGGAAAAATGCACACATGTGTGATTTTAATGTGCAAGACATGATCACATAACTGTTAAATGAATCTAACCACTTACAAGCTTCAAAGATTTCGCCAAATTTGCATCATTGAAATGATACTCAACCTACAAAATCCACAAAAAGAAACAAGTAAGAAGACATCACTCAATCTTTTTTTCACCCATAAGGCCATAAATAATCCGAACCCACTACTAACTTCAACCATAATTGAGAATCACAATGTTATTTCGTACCTCCATGTCGTGTTATCATTATCATTATTGTCATCATATGTTACAGATTTAAAGATGTGTGGCAACAAGTTCAATCCATGAGTTTGTATCGTTTCTCTTGAACCCCAGTGACCACCATTTATATCTCGATTATCGTATGCAATGCCATCTCGAAAAATGCGAGAATATCAAGTCTATAACGTGGCTCCATACAAAACATGAACCGTCTAAGAACTTTTAAGCAATTCATGGATTACCTCAATATGTGAATTTCTTTCAAAGGCCTGTCAACAAAATATGCATAAAACGCTCTCAATACTGCCTGCAGTTCAGATTTAGTAGTTATAGTTAGCGTTGGAGAGAGCTTGACATTATATACTGTGAAGGGGAAATCCCAAATAAAAACCCGGTGCGAATCACAACAACAGGTGAGCGCTGTCGTTCAAGCTCAGTAATCATAGGCTCTAACTTGCAGCAATAGTGTACTTTAAGGAACAAGCTGGGTGGAAAAAAGTTGCTTGTCACATAATTATCAAATACAATGTTTGCACAAACCTTTGGATAACGTCAAGATAAGACTCCCCCCTAGGATAGCGGTACCTCAGCTTGTCTTTCTTACGGGACCTGCAATCGGCATATAACATGAAGACAATGCAAAATTTAGAGGTTCAGCAGACAATGTTCCTACACCAAACACCCTTATGAGTGGAAAGAAAACAAATGGACAATAAAATTAAATACATAGTGATGTTAAGTCAGCAACATACTCATATTCTCCGGGCATGTTCTTCAATCACATACTCCAGCATTAATCTCATCAAGCACACGCCATTTTACTGTATCTATAATGGATTCAAAACTTACAATAGCTTTCTATAGATCCACTTGACTGATCGGATACTAGTTAAACAGATGGAAGATGCTAATGTCGTCGCCTACTAACCTATGGAAACCCACCTATTGTACTTTGCAACAAAATTGTTCTCTGTAGTGGCTAGTTCAAACAAAATACCCATCAGAATCAAGGGGTATTGAAGATGAAACTAACTCAGAACATGAAATTTGCAATTTAAAAGACAATTTAAAAGATAAAGAGTCATTAAGACTTTTCAATACTGACAGATTATAATTTTGCAATTATTATTGTATTTTTCGTTTTCAGAGAATGATCCACAACAAAATTCTGCGGAAAACACTCAAATCAACTCAAAACCCTTAGCTAGAATCACACACAAAACCTCAAATTCAAAAAGTAAAGAAATAAAGAAGACCTGAACTTTTACCTCACAAGGAACTTTCATAAAGAAAAAAAAACAAAAACTAAATCGAATCTCACCGATCAAATCAACAAATCAAATAAAACCAAAATCAATTTAGAAACAAAAAACAACAAACCTAGATGATTATTACAAATATTGAATGTCTTAGATTGTCTCATAACCAAACAACCTTTCTCAGTCTGTTTGTGTTTAAGAAGCTTCAAAGTTCCAACTCCTCTTTCTCTATGTTGGTGCGCTTTCTTTTTACACACAATCGACGACAAAAAATCAAACCAATAACCAAAAAAATCGAATCAAATTCGAAATAGAAAACTAAGAAATTGAGATTCAGATAAGAAATTCTTTACCAGTCGTAAACATCTTCAATAAGCGATCTGTGCACCAATATATTTTTCTTCACCACCAGCTACTGCTCCTATTTCTTCTTCTTCTTCTTCTTACGGCTGGATAGATGGATAGAGTGAAGAAATGAACCGATCGAAAATAGAAAATAGAGAAGGGAGTGGATAAGTTTTCTAAAGTCTAGGGTTAGAGAAATATGGGTGTTAGGGTGGAATCATCTATCGATTCAAAATGGTTTAAGTTATTTGGGTAGAAAAATAATAATAAGTGTTACTTGGCACGCAAAACGAGTGGCATGCGTGAATTTTCCGTGATTGCTAGTAGCAACAGAAGATGGCGATTCGTGTTTCGCAACAAAAATGCGTTGTTGCTAATATTTAGTAACTGTATTTTTTGGTTGCGATTTAGCAACAGCTCTAACTCTGTTGCTAATCTAGGTTGCTAAACCCAGAATTTGGTGTAGTGAAATAAAAGAGGAAATAATGGTGAAAACGTTTTCACCCATTAACACCATGCGGTTACCACCTCCTCCCATTATTTCACCCTTTACTCTCTTCCTTCATGAGGCCAGGGTATGTTTCAATCTCGACTTGTATAAATAGGTCTTACCTATTTCCACCAGGACAACAAGTCTCGGTCGGGAGAAAAATACTACACTCTCGAAAAAGGCAACTTTTGCAAGCTCTCCAAAAAGCTTTCATCTCTTGCAAGCTTCCGATGCTTTCACTTTCTCGATACAAGTCGAGACACTACTCTCCCCGGAATTATTACGGGTCTCAACACCTTTCTTTGCTTCCCTCCCCAAATCAACCCTTCTCCTCCACTTTGTGAACGAAGCAAGTCCGGAGCGGCCATTTCTTGGTTTAAGTAGGACTTGTACGTATTGGTCTCTCGAATCTATAAAGTGCTCACGTGCGCACATTTGTTTAGGGTTTGAACCAGTTTCTCACTCACCTACCGAATTTACCGAAATCGGCAGAAACGATTTTTACCCATAAACAGTCGGAACATGATGAAAAGTATCCAGAAAATTGATTTTTGTTTTTCACTTAACTACCGGCATTGATAGATTTATATCGAGCATGCCGGAATTTAGTTCCGGCATTGAATTTCATCACTTCAGGCATGGTCTTCATCATTTCCGACATGTTCTTCATCACTTCCGGCGTGGTCTTCATCCTAAATAACCATGCCTAACTCACTTCCGGTGTAGTCTTCATCCTACATTTCTATCTTGCGGCACATGATGAAAAGTATTCGGAAAATTGATTTTTTTTTCACTTGACTAAGCATTAATAGATTTATATCGAGCATGCGGAATTTAGTTCCGACATTGAATTTCATCACTTCAGCGTGATCTTCATCACTTAGGCATGTTCTTTATCATTTCCGACATGTTCTTCATCACTTCGGCCAGAGAAGGAGAGAGAATTTGAAAGGAAATGGGGAAATTTAGAATTTGAAAGAGAATGGGGAACATTTGGGTTTCAAAGTTTTAACCCTAAAAAGATTAATAAGTAGTGGAGATGGAAATGGGGAATATGATTTTGTTTTTTGATTTTAAGTTTTTTTGATTTTGATTTTGAGGGAAGGGTGTTTTAGTATTTTCGCCCCCAAAAGTCACCCCTTAGCACACACCATGGGTTGGGGGAAGTAATTCATATCCCCAATTAGTTTCTATATCCCCAATTGCGTGTTCTTATTAAACTTGAGCACAGATATATTTGCAATAGAAGCACTCTTTTCTTGAAAAAAGAAAAGAAAATGGAGACAAAAGTGGATCATTTGTGTTTTTTTTTTTTTTTCTGTTTTTCTGTTTTTTTTTTCTGTTTTTT